>JAPDSC010013529.1:91226-125676 GCA_026290005.1 Latrodectus geometricus | reverse complement strand
TAAGAAAAAGAAAATGTTACTTTCTAAAGTACGTAATTTATCATATATTTATTTATTAAGGACTTTTTCAGTGAATAATTTCTCCTATTATATTATTCCAGTTTTTAGAAACATTAAATGTGAAGGGATATGTTAATTAGTTTTATAAATTTCTTTAAAGAACTAAAATGTCACTCTCTTAATTTCTATTTTTTTCTATCATCTATAATCCAAATATTTTATATCAATAAATCACGAAGTAACCTGAATAAATATTTACTGACTTATTACTCCGTAAATCACTCCCGGTAAAATTTTTTTTAATGATGGCACGCCTACGCAGTTGAAATATAAGAGTGAAATAATTTTGTAACTCAAGTATATAATATAGTTTAAATTGGAAAAGTAAAATACTTGATAACTTTATTTAATTTGAAATTCTTAGGAAACAAATATTTAACTGCTGCTGTAAAATATAATTTGCATTTAATAAAAGTTATATAATTTTATAAGTTTAACTAAAAAGGAGATATTTTTATTTGCTTTTTTTTATTTATCTTTTCAGGGATCATGATGCATAACTTATATTTTTAATGAATCATATTTTTTAAATGTGATGAAAATGATATTTTAAATAAAATTTTTATCCTTATTAAACTAAATAGGTTTAAAAATATTCGAAACAAATGTTTTTACTGTATTTTGATTAAATTAATTTTTTTATATATTCTTTATTTTTATCTTATGTATAATTTTTGAATTTATTTTAAGTTGAAATTTAGTTTTCATGACAGTTTAATGCTACGCTTCAAACAAAGAAATATTTTTGATTTATTTGATGTTTTGTTTTAAAATTTATTAATTATTATTGAAGTAAAATACATTACCAAAATTAAGTTTTGCTGTACTATATCATAAAAAAGGGCAAGTAAAAAATCTATCATTGAATTTTATTCGTAAGTATTCTATGATGAAACCTGTTAGGAAATTAATTTTAATTTAATGCAACAATGTATTAGAAAAAACAATCCAAATTTTATTTTAAACAATCAAAACAATAAAGAAATATGTCACAGGTAATTTATTTACAAATGGAATATTTGAATTGCTTATCACGTCTATTTTAAAGCAAAAGAAAAACATAGTTTTTCCAGAATTTTATATTTTATTTTTTCTTGTCTTTTTCTCTAAAATTAAAATTAAATTTTTTAATAAATATGCTGAAAAATTTGCAAAATTAATATTTTCCTATAAATCTGTAATTTATATTAGAAAAAATAATTTGAAAAAAAAAAACTTTTAAAATAAAAATAATTTTTCTCGCTAAAATAAAAGATTTATTTTTAATTGAACATCGTTATTTAGTTAAAAGCATTTTTATCGAATAAGTAAAAAAAATAGCAAACATTTTGAAAAGTTTTAATATAAATTAAGAAGTTATTATCAATCTTTCACTATCAAAATTTTGTCACATTTTAATTAAACATACTCAATTAGCAAATAATTGTACTGAACAGTTACTTCATTTTATTACGCAATACTTTAAGGAAATAATAGTGACCATGGAATTTGAACATATAAATATTTGATAGAGTAATTAATAAAATAATAAAATAAAGGAAAATTAAAATAGCTGTTTTTTCAGTAGATCAGTTTTTAATAAAATGTTTACTATAGTTAAATCCATTGATCGTTAGAGCAATACATTTTCTGTGTGTTTAAGTAAATATTAATGTTTTTTTTTTATAAAAGGCTGTACAAACAAATTAATTTGCTTATCATCAAGCACTTATAAGTGCTTTTGTAAGTGATAAATGCTGTAACTTTAATATGTTCATCTTATGTTCATACTGTCGAATAACTTTCAATTGACATAATTGAAATTGTCAAACAATAATATTTATATAACATTTTTACAATTAAAAATGTTTTACATATTTCAATTATATTTGAATTATTTAACATTTTAATCATAGAATACGGAGAAAGATAATGTTAATCTCGCTTATTGTATTTTACAAGAAATAAACTTTTTACTTTATTTCAGACATAACATGTGAATAATCAGGATAGCTAGCTGTGGGTCATATTTAGTTCAACTAACAAAAAAATCTTAGTAACCACATATTGGTGAGGTAAAGATTTCAACTAAATTTTTATAATTGATTATATTGAGTTTATTAATTTTTCAAACACAATTTAGAGCATAACATTAATATTAAAGTCACTTCGATAATCAATTTTTATTATGGTGTGTAATTATGTATTTTAACAAAAGAGATTCTAGGTTAATAAATAAAGTTTTTATTTTTTCAAAACTGACTTAACGTATCACATACTAATTCAATATTTATCATATCATTGTTTTGTGCTGAATATTTTAAAATTTAATAAACAAAGTTTTGCATTCTTCATTTTTAAAAGAAACCTATTTGAGTTGTCTCGTGTCCATTCATGCTTCCTCCTTAAATGAACTTAGCATCAAACTTTTCACGATTCTTCTTCACCTAAATTTGCTTACTTTAAAATAAATATGGTTTAGTGTTTACAGCAAATATTATAGCACGGGAATCTTACGTTTTTTTTTTAAAATAAAATGCATAAAAATATCTCTAAAAATGCATTCCAAATATTGAATGCTGTATTATTATTTCAGATTTTAAAAATTATATGTATTTATGCTTTAATTTATTTTTAAGTATTGTAAATCTAAATTTATAAGCACTACACAATTTAAATGTATCCAATTTTATTTAACATAGGATTCGACCAACTTAATGAATATATTATTTATAATATATTCTTTAAAAAATTGCTTGAATATATAATAAATATTGTATGAATATATATATGGGAACAGATAAGGAATTTTGTGTGAATATATATAAGGGAATATATAATGAATATTGTATGAATATATATACATGAAAAGGTATGGAAATACACGGTGGCTATAAATATAGACTTTATTCAAAATATACACAATAGGCTTGAGCACAACGATCCCACTGATGTACACGCCGCAGGATTCCTTGTTCCCAGAATTCAAGTAGCAATGATGATACCCAGTTCTTCACAGCGTGTTTGAGTACGTCTTTCAAGTTGAAGCTCTCCCCTTTCAAATGTTTCTTCAGTGGACCAAACACATGGAAATCACAGGGTGACGTTTTAAGACTGTGGGGCAGATGGCCCAATGTCTCCCAGGTCTTGGTCAGTTCACAGAGTCACACACATGAAACTTGGTCAGTTTCATGTGTGTGACTCTGAAAACGTGTGGATGCGCGTTATCATGGAGCAGAACCACGCCCTTCATGAACAATACCGGTCTTTTGCTTTTGATTGACCTGCGCAGGCGTCGGAGTTAGTGGTTTTTCTGTGCTCAATGAATCCTGTCCATATACGGACTACCGTATCATTTGGACACCGCTTTTGATAAGAACTTCTCTCTCCTGCGCATGCTCTGATTCCAGTCAGAGACTCCAATCACATCCCGAGAACGTCTCGCTACTTTCTGCCAATGCGGAATATGCAAATGTTTAACTGTTACGTTTTTACGTCTCTTTGTAGCTTTTCATTTGATCACCATTGTATTTCAATTCCTTTTTAATTTCACTTAATCTCTCATTTTGCTTTAGTTTCTTACAAGTTTATTGCAAATATAAGATTGTTCGAAATATTGTTAGATACGAAATGAAACTCAATAAACATTAAAAACTAATATTCTTTGTTTAATTGCACATTTCAAAACATCAATTTTTTTAACTTTGAAATTGTTATTAAATGTAATAAGTTATTAGCTTTCCTAAAGGTTTTTAATTCTAAAATATCAAGACATTAGATGAAATGTAAGTATTTATAATAGAAAATAAAAGCACATTTTTGAGAAAAAGGAATCTTTAATCTTTAATTTCTACCATTACAATTCAATTAAAAAGAGGTATAAAAATTAGAATTTTTTATTACCACTATGAAGGGCTTTCTTTTAATTACAAAGAATAAAGAAGAATGATTTAATTACCGCAATATTAATTACGTCCTCGTAAAAACAGATTTAGTTGCAACCGAATCAAATGAGCTCATGCAATTTACGATGAATGTGAAACAAATTCACGTCAATAGTTAATTTGATTAAGTTTCTTCTATAGCACGTATGCATACCCCAGGACAATTAGTATAATTTTCATGCTTTCAATTCATTACGGAAACCTGCAGAAAAAATATCACAAAACTATTTCAGCTACCAATCAACAGAAATCGAAAATTTATTGTTCTTCACCTTCACGGTTTTTTATATTTTTAACTGTAAGTACATTGAAAAAAATGTGAAGAATTTTTGCTGTGTGCAATTGTTCATCACTTAACCCTAGAGACTATTTAAAAAGACAATGAGTGTCACAGTTTACGGTTTTTCTCTTTTTCTTCCTTTTTTAAAGGCAGTAAATTTTCATTTAAATGTAATTATGCCTGGAGTGCAGTTAAAATGAATAAGGAACAATCAAAATAGGATAAAAAAAAGTAATGTCTTAAACTTTGTTCACCATATTCTCGATTGCTTTATGGTATTTTTAGCAATTAAAACAGTTGGCTTAGTTTCAGAATGGCTTGAAATTTATATCAGTTGAAGAGATTAATACTACAAAGAAACATAATATTTCTATTTAAAAAGGATATAATATATTATATCGTATTTGAAATTTTTAAAATTGAAAATATATAAACTCATTATTTTATTTGTTCTAAATTACAGTTGTATTACTTAATTTTCTTAACAATCATAATATATTAAGTTTTATGGAATAACTGCTACAGCTGACATGTGCATGATATTAACATAGTTTTAAACTGTAATTGGAATTAATAAATTAGTTATACACTATAAAATTGCCAATATTTATCATAAAAAATTGAAGTTTAGATTGTACCAAACACAAATTTCGAGAAAAATTCATTATGTTATTACAAATTATTTTTCGATTATTAAACGTTTAATACATTTATTAAAATAATTTTGAATTACAAATGATAATCTAGAATTTACTGATAATTATTTTAATAATAAGATACTTTTAGATTAAAATAACAGCTCATAATTATATCATTTAATAATAATGCTTTTTAAAAGCATTAGCTAAAAGCTAATGCTTTTCAAAATAAAACATTTATTAAATTAACTTAAGAACTGGAAATTGATAAACGATTGTTTTAAAAAACTATGTAAGTTTGGAAACTTTTTAATTTATTGAACAAGTAGTTTTAATTTATATTTAAAAGTACTTCAATATCCGTTACTATATTTTTCGTTTCCAATTTTTAATAATTATTCCTGAATTATTTTTAGCTAAAAATCTCTTTAGTAGGAAAGTTAACTTTTAAATATTTTTATTAATTATGCAAAGGTTTATTATCATTAGTATATGAACTATTTATTTTACTAAATTTATGTTTTGCATATAAGCAAATATTTGTTTATTATTGAGGAAAAATGATCTTAAATTTTCTGTTTTTAAGATATTTCTGATATTTAAATAGCGTAGAAAACCTTGTCCTCACTGTAAACCTGACAAATTACTATCTGATCTTTAATGTTGTTATTTGTATTTTGAATTAAATAATTTAGCAGCATTAAATCATTTTTCTTTCTTTTCATTTTTATAAGTTAATGCTTAGCAACGCGTTGTGCTTATCTCACTTATAAATAGATAAGAAATGCTTAAATTAGGGGAAGACTTTTTCAAGAATAAAATCAGAATTTCAAGTTATTAAAATTATATTCTCAGATAAAATGTTTGTACAGTAAAATGATGTACATAAATATTTTATAGGTTTAACCTTCTTAGGTTCTTATTTTGTTGTGGATATGTTAAGCTTTTTTCAGTTTGATAGAAAACACACACAAAACATGACTTTCCATTTGTGTAATTATTTCCACTAACAAAAGTAAATTTTCACTTTTTCAAATAAATTAATATTTATTTATTGCTTTATTCTTTATAATAGAATTAGTACATTGCATACCAAATTCTCTTATCGAGCTAATAATAAATTCAACGAGAAAATATGCAGGTATTCCATATTTCTCACCCACAAATTACTTTAAATTTCTTTAAGCTTCTCAATACCATTTAGTGTGAAATGTTTATGAATAACAATAACGTTTGAATATGAAACTTAGAAAAGAATAAATTGAAACTACAAGTTTTTAATGTCTGGTGTATTAGTGTTATTACGGGAATCAAATAACACGTTACTGTTACCTATTTTTCAAGTATATAAATTCTACATAAACGGAAATAAATTTATCAATGTAGCAAACATAAGATGTGCACGAAAACAAATATATTTATTTTTATCAATACTAGCATTGTACTTTTTTTTTAAAAAAATCAATAATTTACGTTCAAAAAACTTTCTATGTTAAGGACATTTATGTCTTAAACTAAAGATTTATTGATTTATTTAAAAGCAAAATAGAAAATATACTTTTGACACGGAACAATGAGAGCAAAATAAAATGTTCAAAATCATAAATAAAAATAAATTTCAACACTTATATTTTCTATTTAAATGCTAAGTTAGATAAATATTTGATGGACTTTCACTTAGTTGGATGATTTTGAGGTTTCATAAATTTGTAAATTTTTAAGCCCAATATATTAATTATCATAAGACATCAGATACAAAACATACTGTAAAATTTTTTAAGAATAGAAAAATTAAAAAAAAATCAAAACATTTTGAATTAAGTAATAAAAAAATTTGGTAACAGCACAGCTAAATAGGGCTTTTAAATTTTAAAGTATAAAATAATCTATGATTAAAATTCATTTGTAGCTGTTAATATTTTTATTTAAAACTGCACTAAAGATTTTTTTCTATTAATCATAATTAGGAATTTGTAAAGGAATTGTAAAAACATTGTCAAATTTTTATGCACCTTTAAGATCAAATTTAAGGAATCAGACTAACCGATTTTAATAAATGGTAGTCAAAACAATTGCAAGAATTGTATGCATATGCTTTATAATATAGATTTGTATACTGAAATTTAGTGAACAATTTCATTTGAATTATCTTATAGTAACGAGCTAGGAATATTTGAAATTCTTCAGAATTACAAGCGATAATATTGAAACCTAAGTTTGAAAGAATTTCATAAATAAACTATAGTTTGAGAACAATAAATAAATATATGGTTAAATCTAATAATCTGAAATGATTAGAAAAATTGTTATATCTACTTTTAAAAAAGATCGAAGTTATTTATGTTTTCTTTTAAAATGATTGGAAAAAATATTATGCTTTTTTTAAAAAAAAGATTGAAGTTTGTTATGTTTTTTTTTAATTTTTATCTTTATACTGTTCATTAAAGAGAGTAAAGCAATTGAAACACTAAGACCACAAAATCCATAAATTATGATTAATTGAGCATCGAATGTTCAAAAGTATAATTCGCAGAGATGCTCTTTTCGCCAAGATAATTAGTGATCAATATTCTTAATGACATATCCCTAAATAATCTTTCAATCAGAGCTTCACTGTTGCTCCAGATTTTGTCATTGTCGTGTGTTCAAATATGACGGGTAAAAAATGTTCGATTCAAGAAAGACCTGTTGAGCATTTTGTTTAAGGGAATGTATACTGGTTCTTGTAGTAAACACATTAAATATTGAATAAAATCAACAAATCTTAAGATGTTAATAATCCATGCAAGATAACTAGAAATTGCTTTCTGTTGTAGAAAAAATAGAACCATACTTGATTATATCACTGAAGCAAGGGAATTATGGCCAAGCTGATTAAATCCTCATTATCTAACAGTCAAACTCCGTCTTAAACGAAGATCCGTCATGATTACTTAGTGCGCATGGGGCATGTTAAATAGGTAATGACTGAAATGTCCTAGAAGTGACATTAAACTTCTAGTGTTGGTAGATCAAATATTGAAGGACTTTTACTCGATATGCGCTTAAAAATTATTAAGATTCTAATTGAAAAGTACACACCTAATTAGTATAGTATAACAGGCAAGTACAGGGGAATATGCCTGTGTACTTTTGATCACAACATCTAGAACAAAATAGCCCTTACAGAATCATTAACTACCTCCTAAGGATGTAAAAATATATCCTTTATCACCCCAGTACACATATTTCCAATGTAATGTATCTTTGTTCAAATTATCTATTACAAACATTTTTGCTTTATCACTTCTCTTAAAGTCAGAGATTCACAGTTACTACTTGTTATTATAAAAATTGCCTAGTTTTCTAGATAATGTCGCTAATGATTTATCAAACAAATGTTACCCTTAATTGAAAGGTTTTATAAAATTGTTAATAAAAATAATATTAAATGAAAGTATTAACTAATAGAATATGTCAAGAATTATAAGAAATTCAAAATTTTTAGTTATGATATTTAAATAAACTTACACACATTTTATCATTATTTCTACAGCTATTCACTTTTCTACATGCCATAGGAAATTAAAATGCATTTTGTTACAAATTAGTATTATTTGCATTTTAATTCTTTCTTTATAAATCCATCTTTATATCCAATATATTCTCTCTTCATTCTGCACACTATTGTCGAGTAATATACTTATGAATATAAAACATTTGAAGAGAAGAACAATTTTACCTCTTTAGTTGCATTTTGGGAGATACTATAGAATACATATTTTTTAAGGTTTGGGTGTCATTCTCATTATGGGATGGTAATGAGTTTGTATGTCGACTTAAACTAAGATCTTTCGTATTATTTAAGGATTGCTGGGTCAAAGGTATTTCCCAAGATTATTATCAGTAATCATCATACAAATAGTACCACTTGTAAACAAGAACTGTCATTCAGTCTTATTGAGATGTATTCTCATAGTAAGCGATTTTCATCTCCTGCTGCTGATCGCACTTTGCAAACATGATTTAAAATCTTAGAAACGGCATTGTTCATTTTAATGCCAGTCCAGAATTATGTCTTCAACTGAATCTGTGGTTTGATATGCTACATATCAACAATAGTGCTATTTTATTGCTCTTATATTTTATTTATGGCTGGTACGTGATTTATGACTTTCAAAGTGAATTTAGTTATTAGAATTAGTTTATTTTTAACATACATATAAATATGTATGTATACAGAATGAGTGTTTATATAACATAAAGAATTGGTTAATGCTTTTAAGATGTGAATACAAACGTTATCGAAACCTAAATCTAATATGCAATTTCCTTCCTCAAATTTCAAATAAAAATAATCGAACAAACATTTCTACCATATTAATATGTTAAAAATACTACTCTTTTAATACATGTAGAAGTATATTACTTAAGTACTACTTATAAAAATTATGTCGGTGTATGTAGAAAAAAATAACTACATCTATGAATTAGTATATTAAATCTATAATATTAAAATGTGCTGAATAAAATATTAAATGAGAAGAAAACGGAGAGAAATTTATTTAATAATAGGGTCTTCTAAAACCTGACAAGTCTTTAACCTAATCTTAAAAGAAAATAACATTATTTCAAATAAAAATTTTCTTGATTACACTTTCTTGACAGACTCAATATAATATCTTATAATTATCTACCAATTTACGCAATAAAAAATATAGCTCCAAAATTTAATTTTAATTATTGAAAAAACAGTCATAATATAAATGAAAAAATTCATTTTTTTATATACAAACTAAGTTTTTTTTCGAACGTATATGATATAAAATCGAATATTTCAACGATAAGTACCCATAAGTAATGACTGCAAATGAAATTTAATATATTTAACTAAGTTTCTAGCTTCTTAATTTTAGATAAAGCTCTGTCGCCATTCAAAAAATCATTTTATTTTCAAAGAAAAAAAAACTGAAGTATTTTTTTCCAAGTTAAAAAATAAAATACTGGCACTTGGAACCGCTAAACGGCCCTCATCTCTACACAAAAGAATAATTAAGATATATTTTTATTTTTTTCTTAACCTGGTGTGAAACTTTTTTTTTTTAACACTTTAAAGGTCTTTATTATGTTTTAATTTACTGCATATATTCTAAGTTTTTTGTTCGTTTTTTCTTTTAATTTAGATTCGTATTTTACTTTTCAGATTATTTCCTTTTTTCAAATCAAAAGTAAGGATTTATTTTCTTTGGTTTTTCTTTTATTTTCCTTCATTTTAGAAAAAAAAATACATTAAAGAAGTTTCATACAATCGAGCAGATCCACTTTTACTGCTTTTTTGCTCGTTTAGCCTGAAAATCAACTTCGTACTTTAACTTTCGTATCGGTAGAATAAAGATATTACCCTTTTCCATTTAGCAGAATTATTCAAATTGTCATTTTCAAAGAAAGTGATAAAGTGAAAATTGTCTTAGGAAAAAATACAATGAAAAATTTAATGACAGAACGTTTGATGGTAAAAATTATCTATTCTTATGTTACTTTTACATTTTTTCTG
Source organism: Latrodectus geometricus (assembly GCA_026290005.1). NCBI lineage: Eukaryota > Metazoa > Arthropoda > Arachnida > Araneae > Theridiidae > Latrodectus > Latrodectus geometricus. The sequence goes on along the minus strand of JAPDSC010013529.1, from coordinate 115,242 downwards.
ACGTTTTTCATTTTGTGCAGTATTGATAAAAAAAAGCATACTATTTTTGATATAAGTAACAAATACTATTAATTTTTCTCTTTAATTTCTGCATTAAAATTGCAAAATGTGTATTTTATAAAACTCTTCTTAGATAGAAGTGTTTAAGAGTATTACAAACATTACATAGAAATCAATCATATATGAAAAACTTGCTCAAATTTGAAAGTCCATGATTAATTAAGTATCTAAATTAAATATTAAGAATTAAAAATCAAAATAAAAATTGTGTAAAAAGAATGTGAGTGAACCAAAACTGAAATCACTGTTTCTTTATATTTGTTTTGCAGTTTTGTATTGTCTATCACAAATTAATGATATTCGGTAATTTAAATTATAAGACACACTTAGTAACCACGAGATTGATTTAAAGGCAATAATATTGATTATGGATACATGAATTAACATGAAAATGCAATTGAAGGGTAATTTATTGCATTTTCCCCCTGTCCTATTGAATTAATTATAAGAAACGAACACATGATACGCTTGTCAGTAGAAAGAGAAAACCATCGCTTTCTACTGACAAATATATCATGTGTTCGTATAACGTGCAGGCTATAAGAAACGCTGTCTTATAAGGATTTATATGATTGTGAAGAAAGCCCGACTAATATTCATTATCATTTCTGTTAATGTAAACAAGTCACAGGAATTTTCCATTCATTAAATAAAAATTCATTTTGTTTAAGTAATAAGAACATTGTTTTATAAGTTATTTCGAGTGCTAGTTTCTCATTATAAATTAAAACTTATTTGGAAGATATATTTCTCAATTCAAAAGCTTATTTTGCATTTACGTTTTCAATTGCTTATATATAAAACGTAATTTCGTGAGATTTTGATTATATATAATTTGACAAGAAAAGTTTTAAGAAAAAACGTTATTTTTCATTCTTAAGATTTTTAAGAGGGATAAGGCATATTGAGGTCAAAAATACACTGCTTCAAGTATTTTTTTTTTCAAAAAATTACAAATTATATATTAGTTTAGTTAAAAATAAAATATTAATGAATCCACTGCATTCATGTTATAAACATATAAAGATATTGTGAAATTATTTTAAAAAGAAACAACAGTTGTCATATTTAAAGACAAGTGACATCCATAATCAGTCAATTTAAAACAAATCATCGAGAATTAGAACAAAACTTATTTAAACTATTTTTAACATAATATTTACGAGGTGTGTGAATATCTCACATAGATCATAATCAAGACAAATTATTTACAGATATCGGCATAAATGGAGAAAAATAATAGTGAATGATGAGAGCAAATAGCCCATATCTTTTGATTTTATTTGAAAATAGATATTATTGTATCGAAACTGAATACATTAAACACACAGAAAGATTTTATTTATAAAAATATATGGTTTTTTTCCATATACAAATAAGCTTATTATATATTTTACTTATGAAGTAAACTTTTCTGTATATGTCTGCTTCATAAGTAATATATATATATATATATATATATATATATATATATATATATATATAAGTATAGAATTTATAAACACTTAAATACTCTACACCATACAAATTTTGTTTAATACACTTGATTATGAATGCAGTAAACTGTGCTTCTTTTTTTGTGTCATATTCACTAAACCCCTAGTTTGCATGGTTACTAAACCCCTAATTTGCCTGATAAAAATGTAAATCTGTTTCCTCAAAAATCTTATCAGCTTAATTTTATTTTTCCTATAAAATATAAAAATGTAAGTAATATTATTTTTTGCCGGAAAATTTTATAAAACTAATTTTCACCAGAACAAAATTGAAGATTTTATATATATGTAATTTATATAAGTACAAATTATGTATGTATATATTTATTGTACATTTTATAAGTACAAAGAGTGCACAGATATAAAATATTTTTATTTAAGTTGCAAATTTTAATATTAGTATTGAATATATTTCACACCGTTGGACGAAGAATTTTAAGATCTTGAAAGTATTTATAAGGGATTCCATGAAATACATATTATTTACGATTCCCTTTTTTGTATTCAACTTAAATCACACACATTGGATTCCTTAAATTTAATCTTGAGCATGGGAAAAATATTCGAAAATTCGAGATTTATGTTCATCAAAAATTATCATCTAGGGTATCGTTAAATGGAACACTGTGCCAATCCAATTTATTCCCGAAAGGTTCAAAGAGAAAAAAGTCTTATTCCTAGATGTTCTCTACCATTAAACCCTATCTCAGTTTCTCAGAACAAAATGTCTTCACTACTCATAAAAAGAAAGTCAAATTTAGGTCTCACACATGAAGTGTTTTGTTTATTTAACTTTATTTTATTTAACTCTTTGGCTCTTTCTGTGTTCATGTACTCACAGTCTAACCACAATTCAGAATAAGAAGAAAACTAGAAGGGGATATTTCAAATGACATGGAATACAATTCAATAAATGGGAATAACTGTCCTGGGAAACAGAAAAAAAAATCATTTTTAAACTTAATGATGATGGATACTTTTAAGGGTCAAGTAGAAAAGCGTTGCAATGAACCAATATTTTTCATTTATTTCATTTTGTTTGAGCATCATGTCTTGCTTTGCACCATTTGCTTCGTATGTTCAGCTCATTACATTTTTGCATCAAAATTCTCAGTTTAGAGAAATATGTTGTTTTCTCTTTGTTATCGATTCTGTAAACTTATCTTTTTGGAAAATGCAATTTTAAGAAATCTAGTTTTGTCGAAAAATGCATTTTTTAAAAACAGGATAATGAAGTATGATAGATTAATCAAAATTCAGAATCATTTTAACTATAACTCCAAGACAAATTTTAGTTTTTTTTTCATTTATTCTAAGCATATATTTTTTTTATTTATAATGGTAGGCACCCTTGAGCAAGTAAGTATATTAGCCTATTTGCCGCAACAAGGCCGGAAACTGCTACTCATTTTATTGTTTCCCGATTGGCACCTGTGAACCAAGTCACGGAAATACGAGTAGCATCGCCCACGCCACACCACCACAAACTCGTTTATAGAGCGGGCCAGATTCATCCATCATCTGAGAAAAGGACAAGAAACAGAGAGAGAGAGAGAAAGTAAATCCATGCCCGAGCCGGGATTTGAACCCAGGTCCTTCCCATCCATAATCAATTACGCTAACCATGGATTGACAAGTTTTGGGCGGCTCTTAGCATATAATCAAGTATTCTTTAAGTATATTTTTATAAAATATCTATATCATTAATTTTTTTATATATTTTTATTTGTTTGTAAGCAAAATGTTTTTTTAAAACCATTTGATTAATTGATAAAGGCATTGTTATTAAATAATTAAAAAGCAAATACCATCAAATATTGTCTACCTCTTATTTTTTCGCATATTATTATATTGTCCAGCGTCAATTACGGTCTAGGCTGCTAGAATCAGTTTTTACCTTTCTGCACTACAAAGGGTGGAAAAGTGACATTTTATCTAATGGAGCCAGCAGTGGTTATTCAGTTTTGGAACTCGAAAGTATGTGGATACATATAATTTATAAGCAGGTAACCGAACAGAAAACCGTTAACTTAATCAGCCCCAACTCAATGAAGGTGGTAACTCTGCAATATCTTTCATTTGATATTGAAGATATTAATATCACAATATATTTAAAATGCTCCAACCGATAATAGCAAACACGACGGATTTTCAGCTGGGTCTGGATTTGATGTGACTATTTTCCAAAAAAGAGAACAAACCACGTAACCAACAGTATATCACGACCATTTTCTTTGCATATGCATACCATGCTTATAAATTTATAAATTAGGTTTGACACTTAATTGGAATATAATATTATAAATGTATAGAATATATTTTAATTTCTATTCACAATTTCATGAAATAATTATTGAAAATACATCTTCTAATTTGATAGAATTGATTTTCATATTGAAATCAGGGATTTTTGAAATAATGATTAATATTAAGCATGTTTTCAGTAAAAACTTGAATTCTTGTAAATTTACAAGTATTTACTAAAATATTTTCAGTAAAGTTTTAAGTAATTACTTGTATTATCTTTTCTATATATCTTGTATTTACTTGTATTATCAAGTAATTACTTGTATTTACTGATAATATGAGTTTAAATGAGATAATGATGGAAAGTTGGTCTCATTTAGATATTATTGTTTAAAAATATCTGGCTTATAAGCTTTTGAAAAAAAAATCAAAAATAAACTTAAAATATGTAGAAAAAAATTCATCTTTTTTATATCCATTTTAAACAGTAGTTGAATACAAATATTTAATATAATTTAGTTTATTATCTTCATTACTAGAATCTTTTTGTGATGATTTTTCTGTTAAAAATTCAATAAAAGTTTTTCAAACCCTTTAAAAAAATCTTTTCTTTCTCTTATCTTAACAAAAGTCCCTAGATTTAATTTGAAGTTTACAAGAATTATAAATGCAATTTTCTTATAAAACATTTTATATAAGTACATTCCGACAATAATATAGATTTAGGATAGCTTATATGTTTAATCACTGTTTTATAAAATTTAAAAAGAAAAGAATTTGAATATATGAATACATACGATTAAACTCTTGAAACTACTAGCTATAAAAGTGCTCATAAGTTAAATTCTTAAGTAAATTTAGAACTCCAGCTTTGCTTTTACTCAATTGTGATATAAAACTTTCTTTAAACAAAAGCTGATATTAAAACATAAATACTAAGGTAACAACGGGTGATTTCTGGAAAAGTTTAGTGAGAAACATTTTCTGAAATTCACATGATTAAATGAGTAAATGATTAAATTTAGTATTAAATTTGCGTATGCAATAGAATAAAACCATTCAATAGAGTACTAATTGATCATATGGCACTCCTGACCACCATAATGCTGGCCTTCAATGATGTTGTCTTGGGAGTACTGGGTACTTAGCATTCTCCATATGAATGTTCGATGATAATCGGGCTGCAAAGTATACCTTACTCGTCGGAAATCATAACATAAGCCCACTGAAACGGTTTCCATTTTGCATGTTCTCTACTAAAGATTAACAACAAGCAACAATGAGTTTCATTGAGCGAAACAGTTTGAAATGCTTGCGAATATATATATATACCATACTGTTCAGAACATGTGTACATGGTTTGCCTAGTAATTGTTGTCTGACGATAGATGCTATACTCCGTCTATTTCTTTTGGTGGTTACTGTCAAATGCAATTGTGATATAGGATGACCAGTATAGTGACGTCGACTGACATTTGCATCATCTTGAAATCTTTGCCATAGCCTAGAGCTGACACACTGAGCGATTATAAGCTCCTCGGCAACCGCCACCTAAGAAGCCCACATTGCAGCTGGCCAATAATTGTACTACGAAAACATCATCTACATGAGCCCACTGTGTCATGAGTATGCAGCCGTAGTACTGATCATGAACATGTTTCACTGATTGTGAATACGTTTCCTCTTTGCCCCATGTTCTTATAAACAAATATCTTACATTTTCATGAATGGAGCATACGATCGGCGCCATCACGCGTATTCTTGTTATTTCCATATTATGTAATATTTCTATAAGTATCATTTTTTCTTTTGTGTTCGACTCCGAGTTTCTCTGGATTATCTTTTATTTATGGACATATGTGTAACATTACCTTTCAACAGCTTCCGAACACCAGCCCATTTAATATTAATGAATAATTTAAAAAAATTACTAATCCCAATCACACTATTTCTAATCTTATTTTATTGTTCAAATATCATAGTTTATTTTTGACCATTTAAAGTAACGTGCATGATAGCTCATTTTCTATGATTTTTCTGTCATACCCAAATTTTTACTACACATTAACTTTTCAATACTTACTAAAGAAGATAAATACAATACAAGTTTCTGTTAACTATCAATTTTACCATCAAATATGGTGTAAATTTATCAAAAGTATATATAGAATATAGAAAGAACCTTTTAATAGCAAGAACATAATTTGAAATTTCTGTTATTAAAGCTTTACATGACCAATCCAAAATATAACTATAATGTCTAGGTTTTTAAGGATTTAAGGCTATGATTTCATTAATAATATTTAAGTAGAAAAAGAAGTGATCACACATTAGTTTAAAAATGTATAAGATTGTACTAAATTTTTGAACTTATATCATTCTAAGCATTACTATGCACACAACTCTTTTTGCTATTGTGTTTTTACAAAAAAATGTAATAACTTTTTCTTATTTCAAGACTACATTCAATATAGATTGTCTTTTTACTATGATTAAGCATACGACTAAAAAATAAAAAAAACATTCATTGACTTTACTCAGAGGATACACTAGCTAAAACTGCTTATGTGATTTTTCAATTTAACCAAAATCATTTATAGTTCAGTATATCATATATCGTAGTGGTAAAAATTAAATAAGAAAAACAAAATCATTTATATTAAAATATATATAGTCTTAAAAGTAAAATATAAAAAAAAAAGTTTTATATTTATGAAAATTGCCAAGCAATTCTTCAGTAGAAATTCAGAAAATATCATAAATAGCTAAAATAAAAATAAATGTCACAAAATCAGTTGTAAATGTTAAACTTTATGAAGATAATTTGGATTATTTTAAATTAATAATGAGCATATTAGGGAAATGAAATTATATGTAAACACTTGTATTTTGATTTACAATTAGTAAACTATATTTATTTGCATTAAAAATCTACAAAAATGTATATATTTATTTAAAGTTTACTGTTTTCTCAAAAATAAGACAATTTTTTTACTATTTTCTTAGGTATTCATATAAAAAATAACAGAAAGAAGCAAATGTGCAGCAAAGTCTAAGGAATTCATTGCTGTCATCTTGCCTAATATTGTGAGTAAATACTCTTTAGAAGTTTTAAATATACTTAAAAATAGTATATTTATGTTCACAAAAATTTAAAGTACCTGTTTAAAAAAATCCAGAAATTAAATAAAGTGCTTATAATTTTCATTAATTTATACATACATTGATTTGTTTCATATTAACTTACAAAATTCAACATTGCTTTAAAAACATTTAATTTCTGAGAAAGTTAAAAAAAAGGACATGTGATCCCAAACCTCATACTAATTTTCTCTTTTATTTATTTTTTTAAAGCAAATTTGCAATAAGGATTCTAATGAAAGTAAAATTCTCTATTTCAATAAATTTAACTATTCATCATTGTCTTGTTTCAAACTCAAACTCTGTAAAAACGAAGCTTATTTTCAGTAAATGTAAAGAATAGTTTGTTTTCTTACAGCGCTCCTCAGAAATAATTTTAGAATTTTAGTTATAAATAAAACGAAGGTAATTGGTATTGAATCAAATTTTACTATTTAAATAGGCATTTTATTACCAAATAAAATAAATTTAATTCTCAAAGAAAGAAAAATACCTTTTGGATATCTAATTAATAATAACATGAAAAATATAATGGTATCCCGGTAAAGAAATTAAGTTGGTATTATTAAAACAATAAATTAATAATTATGAAATTATTCCTGTCTTATCATTCATCGGGGAATGAAACATTTTTCTTTTTCAACGATTGAAAGCCTATGTTGCATTTAAGTTTGCTACATAGCCATCAGAGGTCTTTACTTAATATTTCTTTTATTTAATTTAGGTTTTCATTTTAAGATTTCTTTCCTGTATATCATAAATAAGGATATCTTTTGTCTAATGCATTTCTCTTTTTTCTATTTCGCTTTTTCTGCAACGAATTTAAAGGCCTCTTATATAATTTACCAATTCACAGATAAACTTCTTTGGTACTCATTTATCCTGAAAATAGTGCAAGCCTCATTTAAAAATCTCGAGTACGATAGGAAGATTTCCTTATCTTATTTGACTAAGTCACTTTTAAGTACCTATTCAAAGAAAGCGATAAAAGGAAAGTGATCTCTGAAGGAAGACATACATAATTTAGGAATACATAATTTAGGAATCTGGAAGTTAATGATTTTAACGTTTTAATTTAAAAAAGTACACTAACTAACCATCTTAAACAATTGAAAATGATACAATGCTTTATAAAAATAGTTAAAGTTTCCAGCTAAGTTGTTTGAAAGCCACTTTGATTTTATGTTTAGAATAATTTAAAGTATAAAAAAGGATAAAATATTAAATGATCCTTTGCAATATTAATACGATTATATTATTTACAAAATTTCTCATACATTTTCAAATAATTTACTTTTGCCAAAAATATTTCATAATCAATCATAGTTAATGTATATCGATAATTAGATAAAAACAAGTGAATAAAATCCATTATTAATTTATCACTTTTATTCAGAACATAAAGTGTCAGTTAAATTTAAATTTTTCAAAACATTTTCATTGTTAAAAATTACAATAAACGATCTAAACATAATTAATTTAGAAATATATTTTCTTTTTCCTTAAGAAATTGCTATCAATAAATAATCAATAAATATTGGTAGAAATTGCTATCAATAAATAACATTGTAATGAAATTTTAAGAAAAATTCTTATATAAAAATAAGTATTCTTTTATAAAAATAAGTTGAAGAAACATTTTCAATTTAAAATAAACTCATGTATTTATTTTTAGTGATTATACGTTTTTTCAAAATTAGGCACTAATTTTGTTTGCACAATTCTTATTTAGTGGTAATTATTAATTTTTTATTCATCTTTTAATTTATTTTTTTCAGTAACAGGAACTATTTCAACTCTATCTGATTTAATTCTAAATGACTATTAATATTAACTTAAGCAAACTTCTCTCGAACTATTTGCATTAGCTAAATTAACTTAAAAATTAGTTATACAATTCCAGTTTTATTTCGACTATGTTTACAAAGTCACTCTTAAATTTATTAGTGCCTAATTATTGCTCACTGGTTGCTATTCAGTTCTAACTTTAATCCACTTAACTCATTGTTATAATAACACAAACTATTGTACCTACATGATTTAATTCTAAATGACTATTTGTCGTTACATAATATTAACTTGTACGAATTTACCTTGAATTGTTTGCAGTAACTAAACTAACATATATATTAATATTACATATTTCCAGCTTCTACTTTAACTATGATTTATTAATCAAAAATTTATTAAATCAAAATAAGTGAATTAAACCATTTCAATAAGAAATATACACTATATGTGATAATTTATTCAAATATTTTTAATCTGAGAATTTATTTTATCTAAAACATTTTGCATAAAATATTCCACATGATGACAGAAATTTTTATTTGGTGCTTTTACATTCAGGGACATTGAAAACAGTACTCAAAAAATAGAACAAGGCATTGAAAGGAATTAAATACACATAATGATAAAGATATTCACTTGGTCCCAAAATCAATACAATTACACAAATGCAGTGTGTACAATTAGGGAAATACAGTGCAACCTAGATAGCGTGTCTACAGTATCCTGCTGCAATACATGCCGCCACCTCCAAATAATGTACAGATTTGGAGGTGGCAGTTACAAGCTACCTCTAATAACACGGGTGGTATCTAGTGTTTTAGCTGGTTCCAAATATACTTTATCAGGGACTTGTCGGAGGACCAAGCAGAAATAGAAGTGTCTGAATATGACATAAAAAGACTTGAGCAATTATAGCTGCATGCAGATGCGCATTAGGCTGCAATACAGTTGCCCTGGAAAACCATATAGGAAAGGACTACTCGAGATAGAAGAATGTAAACAACATAACGCTATCCCATTAACGTCGCACTTACCACAACTAGAATGGACTGGCTAATATAGGCTATAGAATCGAACAATAACTCCTGCTATGCGGGCAATACGTCGCATGACACATTGTGTGAGTGGAAGTGTACTATTCATCAGGGCACCTCTACATCCATACGCAGTAATCATCTGTCCCCAAAACAAACTCTGATTTATTACAAAATACCAATCTGGGTCGCTCAAACTTAGCACCTCTGTAGACGAAGTTCCCGATGTTGCGGAGTAAAAGGCAATACGTAAAACGGGTCCTTGGATCTCTGATTCGCTTTCGCAAGGAGTCTGGAAATGGTTTGTGTAACTACTGGCAACACTAAATCTGCGTGTATCATGGAACGAGTCATTATATGATCCATAAGCATTTGCTGTGTGATACTTCTATCCTTTCGCTTCGTAGTCTTCCTAATCTCCCCAATCACGGTACGCCGTAAGTGGATACCATTTCGTGTTTACTGCTCCCAATATGTTTTGACGGCACATTCCGAATAATCGACCTGACGAGCAACACACCAAGTCTACCAGCATTCAGTTTTCAGAGTTATGATGACTTCTCTCAGACTAATTACACTGGATCAGACTAACTTCACAATTATAAATGATGTGAATATGTAGTATGTAGTATTATGTCCTATTCTTCCAGAAGAATTTTTTTCAGCTCTTAAATTGTTTGAGGCTAGGGATGGCATCTAGCAAATCATCAGTCTAGAATGTCCCAAACTTACTCTATTGGGTTCATGTCCGGAGAATACGCTGACCTTTCAATTCTTATGATTTCTTTATCAAAAAGGAATCCATTCTTAATTTTAACGTTATATTGCCTACAATTACAGATGATTAACATGAAAACAACTCCAATTGCTGGAGCCAAAGGGACTACAATAATTTTAAGGATCTCATTTCTCTTTTAGTGACTAGTTAGAGGCATCTTTCGAATGATATTGAGATTCGAGTGCCCATCAATGGAGACAGCAACATAGACCCATCACTGCCCCAACGCCAAATCTGAAACTTTCGTGCAAGAATGTAGGTTTGTTACTAGTGCCACGTTCGTCCCAAAATAAAAATAGGCCTATTATCAGGATAGATAGAAAAATGATACTCGTCAGAGAAATGAATATTACACTATTCATTTCTAGTCTTGTTCACATGTTCTTTTCTCTATTATCTCAGAAAAAGTGCCTTGTTAAAAAGACACACACACCATTGATCGGTTAGCATAGATTTCTACAGCGTGAAAACAGTTTTGAGCAGTTTATGTCAATATTGTAGTACAGTTAACCAAATGAAGGTGTTGAAGAAGAATAGCATTCATATTTAGATATTTTTGGCTGTTAGAGTTAAAATTGCGGTCTTTATAGGGCATTGTTGCCCATTTAAAACCTTATTCTGATCTTTGGCCTGCGTCTCGAGTCTTTAGAAGGAAAATTTTCCATATCCTGTAAATAACATTTTGGGAAATATCTATGGTCTTCAATATTTGGGATTGTGCTTGACACTCTCTAACTGTTAACATTTCTTCAAGATTCTTATTAGTTAAAATGACTTCTTTAAAATATCTTGCTTATTGAAACAACGCGTTTATTGAATGTCGATCATTCTTTTTATGCTTTGTCATACATTAAGAGTAAAGACAAATCTTATTCTTTGCTGCTAAATCATCGTCTTTGACGTTAAACTTCATATTGGAGTACAACAAAGTTGAAAATAAAATTCGCATTTGTAAATCTTTTCATCCATTTTTTGAGAAATCGATGTTTACCTTTTTTCATAAGACTTAAGATACATTTTAATCACTTTAAGAATGTAATATATTTCCTTTCATCACATTCAGTTTTCTTCAGAATAATTTGTAGCAATTTATTTAACAGCTAAGTTGTAACACCAAATAAAATTCAATGTAATGAAGATACAACAAGAGTTCATGAGTAAGGCACAACGTAGCTAAATAAAACTAACGAAGCTAAATAAAACAAATGGAATATTCACCAAATTTAACGCATAAAAGTTAGATACCAATAGTTGTGTGACATATAATTTTAAATTACTTGTAAGAAAATACTAACAAAAAAGTTGTATTATAGCTTTTATTATGTTTTAACGAATATTAAATATCAATATGTACATTAAAAATTATTATTATTCTAATAAATCATTTTTATTCAAAGATTGTTGTTATTTTTCTTTAAAGATTTACTGCAGAAGTTTAGTTTTATATGTAGAAAATAACTTACTTTTTCTAATGGAATTTATTTAAAAAATTATTATTTTATTTGGATAATAAAATACAAATATATGTATATGCACATCAATGAAATAAAATTCTCAAGATTTGTTTTGCAAAATATCAGTATAGACATTGTAACATCTTTTTAAATATGAAAAATTATTTAAATAATTCAGGAATTATCACCTGTCTAACAAAATATTTTAAATGAAGAATAAGATAAATAAGTATTGAATATTGAAATATAATAATAACATAAATAGATTCAGTGAAAAATATATTTTTAAGAAATCTGAGCAAAACATAATCTCTTCCTAAAATTGAAATATTTATTTGATCTGAATTTGATTTTTAGATAAATAAACAAATGACTATCTAAATATACTTTATAAATTCTGAACACATTTATTTTAAATGCAGCTGCCAAAATCTTTTAGTCTAATATTTTAGTAACTGTTTGAGCTATCAAGCCATTTATAGAAGTCAATAGTTTCTCATATATCAAAAACTAACATTCGCAGTTCTTAGAATACATTTGAGAAATAGGGAAGTGTCTTATAAAACATATTTAATAATGAAAAACAGCATGATATATATATATATATATATATATATATATATATATATATATATATATTATATGCAAAGTTATTAAATTTCATTCCGTCATTCGATAAATCATTCATATGACAAGTTCGAAACAAATATTGGAGTTTTATATCTGATAATAGCAGCTTAATATAAACATTTAAAAATATAAAATATTGGATATTTGGAAAGATAAATGTTCCTGTAGATAGTTTGATGAATTAAATACTCTATTCTCAAAGTTTTTCAATGGGAAGTTTTATAAACTAAACCTCCTATCAAACTAAAAAAAAATCGCTATTCTGAGATTTCGTTTAGGAAAAATTTCCATCTAGGGTAACATTAACTGGAGCATACTTCAATTCCAGTTTAATCCTGACCGTCCTCAAATGAAAAAGTCCTATTTCCGGTAAATCCTAATATTGAATTCTATACAGTTCGGTTGAACAATCGTTCCTCCCCGCTCATAGGATGAGGGGACCGAATTTAGGTCTCGCGCATGAAGAGTTTTATTTATTTTATTTAACTCTTTGTGACTCTGTGATGCTGTACCCGCAGACTAACCACGAGCCAGGAATAGGAAACTGGAAGGGAGGATTTCAAATGAAATGGAATCAAATTCGATAAATGGGAATAGCTTGCCTATAGGAAAGGGAAAAAATCCTTTAAGTCTAACGAGATGATGGATACTTTTAAGTGTCAAGCAAAAGCTTTAGGAGGATCAAACATTTTTTGCGTTTTATATTTTGTAGCATTTGCTCTTCCTTTGGCTGTTTCGCCTCGCGTGTCCAGTTCATTACCTTCATGGATCGAAATTGTCAATTTTATGAGGAAACACCATTCTCTCCCAGTTACATTGGGCTTTTATTTTTGTCTCTGGAACTTTATTTTAGAGCGAGTGAAATTTGTCAGAGAGAAGAATTTTAAGCAGAAAACTAGAAAATAGTTGCTGATATATTGCTAAAAGACACGAAAGCGTTAGAAATTTCTATCTAAGGAAATATTATTTTTGTACATTTAGTTCAGAGAAATATTAAATCAGCGATGTAGTAATAGACCTTTTTCTTATTTTTGAGTATATATCTTGATTTAATATGACTTAGATTAACAAAATTCATAACATGTGACACTATTTAGGTAAATAATTTATTGTAAAATATGTTTTTATGAAACGTGGCATTCATTTATTTTATTTTAATAAATAAATCATATTTTTATGATCAACATGACAGTGAATTTACAATTTTTTCATATTTATTTTATTTACATGATTACATAAAGTATAAGGTAAAATATCCTTTGTTAGGAGTTATTTCTTATCTCGAATTGAAATGCTTAGAAAACATGACCCATGGAAATCATTTGAAAAAACTAAAGAATATGTATTATCTGATAATATTTATTAGAAAAGTATTATTTTATTTAAGTTGTATCCAATGAAAACACGCTATTTCAGTACATTTGTTTATTTTAAATATTTATTTGAAATTAATATTTAATTTTATTTATATGAAAATGTGATATGAACTTTTTTAACAGGAAATATTATATCCGAACTTAATATCAGTGTAAAATCTATTTAATTAGTAATTGAAAACTAATGATTAACAATGGAAAGTTTAATAATTTATGTGATTTTAACGTAGTAAATAAAACATCATTTTATAAATAAAAAAATGTACTTGAATTTACATAATACGATTATATAATATTTAAAGCATTCCTCAAATACCCAACATAAAAACTAAGTTATTTTATATTAAAAATATTCTATAATAATATCAACCTTATATTTTTGTAAATTTTGGTATTCATTAAAAAAGATAATTAGTATAATTTTTTTATCATCTGAAATGTTATCTGAAAAAATTTTGCATGATATTTTGATAATATATCTTATAAATAATTATCCTATCAAAAAATAATAAGAATTTTTACAATTAAATTGAAGAAAATCCTTTTTCACGAAGATTTAGAAGCGTTTAGTGGCATAAATAACTAAAAATACTAATATATTTGGTAAATATAAAAGAAGAATAAATGGTTGATATAGTAATATGAGTGTATGTATTTATTTGTAACAACTTCGTTTTTTTTCGAGCAATGAATTAGACCTTATAATTTATTCATTATTATATTAATACAATTTTTACTTGCTCATCGCTTTTTGCGTAAGATTTCTTTTTTAAGTATTAAGTTTTAATTTTTATACATATGTTTTCAATTTTTTTTCAGAACAAACACAATACTTTAATTATTATCATTGGAATTATGAATTTATTATTATTATCATTGAAATTATGAAAAAAAATTATAATTTTTTTTTATATTTTTTGAACCATTACATATATGAATAAACAAAAATTGTTTATAAATGCTTAAAATTATATTTGCTAATACAGTAATGCTTATATATTTTACAGATTTCCTTAAAATTAATATTTTGAATTTATTTTTCCTAGGTAATATTATGTCAACGATAAAGTTGAAATGAACCTGTTTCTGTTAAGTATATATAAATACACCAAAAATAAATATATTTGTGAGAAATAGACGTAAACGGAAATGAAAACAAAATGGTTATAAAGAAGATTTGAGCATCGCAAGCAGAATGTTTACCGAAAAAGAAGACTTGGTGCATAAAAAATAAAGCTCAGTAACTTGACTTCTAACAGAGTGGAAACTAAGTTCAATAATTTATTTTTCTCCTTTCAAATAACTGCAACTTTAACCGAAACCTGGAGGTATACTTTAAAGGGAAAGGTTTGCTACATCAGCTGTATTGATTGAGGGCGCGTGCTCAAGTACCGCATGTGGACCTGTTCTCAAGAACTACATCTTCATGGAAGGAGGAAAATTCTTTTAATATCACCGACCACCGAGGGTTGGCTACTTCACTTATTTAAGTGAACTCTCTAAAAATCTTGTAATGCTATTATCGGGTTGAATACATAAAAGATCTTAAATTTATTCATAAAATAATAAAAAAAAGAGTGAACTGGAGCAGTGGCGCGGGACTTTTACCTGACTTTACAGATTTTCCCAATTTTGCCAGAAGGTGTTTTTAGTAAGAAAAAAAAAACACTTTTTGCGAAAGATTTCTGAAGAATATTGCATTTCGAAATAAGGAGAAAAGTCACTTGGTGTAACAAAACTATTTAACGCTGTATAGTTTCACAAATTTACACATTTACAAAAGAAAACTATTAATCTTGCAGAAATTTTTAAGCTCAGTCTATTTGGGAAATAAAGAAGACAAGTTTGCTAGCAAAATATATTAGAATAATGATAACTTAGAAATAAATTTCCATAAATATTATTAATTCACATAAGCGTTTTTCATATATTTTAAGACACAATAATTATTTTGTGGCGAATTCAACAGTAAGTTGATTTTATGAAATGTGCAAAAAAATTAATTGAAGACAGAGAGAAAGAGAGGGAAAAAACCTAACTGTTACTTTCACTATTTTGTCACCAGATATCTCTGCGATATCGTAAACAGTAGTTTTATGAGATTCTAAAAATAATTTGTTACGGAAGAAGTTATATCCGTGCTGTAAGAGTATAAAAATACTGCCTTTGCTTTTACGCAAGCATTTTCTGTCCTCGAGACTACTTCTGATATATTGGACTATAAAAAGAAATTTGATTGCGACAGTAAAAAGAATGAGATAAGAGTTTTATAAAATTAATAAAATATGCTGAAGAAACTTATTTATCTCATTTGATACCATAAATGCTTTTTAGTACTTATATTATAATCAAGAAGAAATATTTTGTTTCTTTCCAGATTAAATGAGACTTTGGCACAAATACTATCATAATCAGATTCCTTTTCAGCATGATAGATGTGAATTCTATGCAATGTGAAATTGTACTTTAAACAAACTTTATAAACTAATTTGAAAACAATAAACTGTGTACTTTACAAAAGAAGGTATTTAATTTTTTAAACGAAGGAAATTGAATAAAAATTGTTCATCTTCTAAAAAAGGTGAATAAAATAGCTTTTTTTGAATAAAAATCTTCTTTAAATCCTATTTACCATGAATTTGAAGGATTAACAAACTAATTCAATAATTGTTTGTGCTAAAAAAAATCCTGCTGCCTTAAAGTTGAAGGTTTTATTGAAGATTCTTGATTACTTGGATGGATGTCACGGTATTCGATTGCGATTAATTTGACATTTCTCGTCATCGGCTTGCTTGTTGAAATCGTCTGCTTCAACGACGTCCACAGCGGTCGGTGCGGAAGTGGAGAATGGAATTGCCACAGTTTAGAACATGGAGTCACGTGCATTCCCCTAAACAAATTTTGTGATGGAATAAAGAATTGCCCGGATGGTTCAGATGAACCACCGGAATGCACAAGTAAGTTTTAAGTTACAATTTGTATATTACAGTTTAGGCATATTATATAATAATTAAATTAAATGTACATTATTTATAATATTATTATGTTAGATCTATTTTATTCTGTGAGTCTTATCATTGAAAGAAATTTCAAAATATATACAAAAAGTACTTTGCAAAAAAGGAAAATTATTTATTATATTGCTGAATAAATTAAAAACCATTTATTTATTGAATTTCTTTCAATAACCATTATCCCAAAATTTCTCTTTAATTCAATATTTCCTCAATCAGTATGTTTCATATTCTTAAGGTTATTAAAAATATGAAATTAGTATGGAAATATATTCACAAATGATTAACTTTTCTGTTCTTCTGATAAAATGCCATCCTCAATTTTTATAAATGACATCACCAAGGACTGAAATAATGTATAAATGTTACTAAGCATTTATTGCAAAATATGCAATACAATTAATTTAATGCTCAGTAATTATCAAAATGTATGCATGCATTTAAGAATAATAGAAATATGAAATTTTTGTATTAAATTAAATGTCTGTGATTATTGTTTTCTGTATTAAAAAGCAGAAGCTTTCGAAAAATATCTGTTTTTAGAAAACAAAAATGGATTAGAATATATTTCTAAGCCTTTTTTATCTCAAAATTGCAAAGTACTAAGTTAATGATTAAATATTTTTTTTTTTTACTTTTGACTTATAAAGAAATAGCAAAATCGTAATATATCTTTTTCAAACATTAAATGTCATTATAAATTCAATGTTATTCTATTTTTCGATGCTAATCTCTATAATATTCTTTTTCATAAGTACAAAAGCAGCATACTTCATTTCAGCATTGTTATTATTAATATTAATTGTACAAAATGTATGTAATTCAAAATAAATTTTAATGTATTTTGAAGTAAACAGAAATGTACGTTTAGAAACTTTAAATTCATGTGTGATCAGACATTATAATCTAACACTTCTAAGAATTGCATGTAAAAATAATTTTTATTATAATTATTTGATAAATAAGAAGGCTTTGCTGCCATTATATTTTACAAAATGCGATACATATAAAAATTTTAAGCATTATATTATAAAATTTATATTACAATTTATGAACAAAAACCAAATATTTTTGTTTAAAAATAAGTGAAATTAATTTTATTCCGTAACTGGAAATCACAAGAATACTTTAACTATCATATTTAAACATCTTTTTTCATATTAACATTTTTTGGAATTATAAATTGAAATCTCACATGATTTAATTTTGAAACTTCTGTAAAATTTTCTTCTAAATTATTCATATTTTAATTTTATATTTTTTAAATAAAATATATTTTATTAAAATATTTAATTAAAATATTTTTTTTAATTTTAATTATTTTATCACTATTTTATAAATGTATTAAACTATTCTTTGAATGTGACAATATTTTACAAAAAAATCTCTGTTTCATTCACAAATTTTTAATTATTTTGACACATTTAGGATGCATCCAAAAAGAGGTAATATTTTGTATGCAACAATTTGTGACAAAATATCATAATAAATTATTTTGAAATAATAAACCTTATGCAAATATAATTATTTTAAATCCATGAGTTTGAAAAAAAATGAACATTTTTTTTAAATATTTATTTAAATATTAGTTTAAATTACTTTATATTCATAATTTATTTCAAATATTATTTGAAATACATTATGAATATCATTAATAATTAGATAAATTATGTAAGTAAGTAAAATAACATACTAATATTCTTTGTATTAAAATAAGATTATAATAAGGAAAATTTTATTAAAAAAATAACTTGAAGTTAAAAATTCAGAGCATGATTTTTATTGTTCGTATGATTCACATATTTTTATAAATTTTTAATAAAGTTATATTATTCCATATGTAAACATGTTCACATTTAATTTTCAAATTATTTTAATAAATAGCTATAAAATAACTCATAATAGCAACATAAAATAAGAGCTGCTGTTATTAATGTATTCATTTTTCAAGGAATTAAACTTAAGAGAATTTGAATTCGTTATTTATCTGTGTCTCCGGAGAACACATTATCACCACTTTTGTAATTAAGAATTGCTGAAATTAAAATTTCACATTATTATTTAAATAAATACCATTATTTAAAAAAATACATATATTATTTAAATAAATACTAAAATACTTTAAGACAGTATTTAATGCTGGAGTAATATGTCACTTTGATAAATTCTAGACTTATGAAAAATATTTTATTTCAATTCATAACATATTTTACTTCAATTTTAGTCATATAAATTATAACATCATAATGAAAAATATTTAGATTAAATATAAAAATTATAAGACATTTGTCTGCTGATGAAAATCAGAGACGCAATATCATAAAATTGTTGAACACAATAAACTTTTAAATTGTCATCTAATATATTAAAATACAGTTATATAATTTAATTTTTTTTCACACACAACAGAAGTAATGAATAATAACATTACAACTATTACAAACTTTGTTAGAAATTTGTGTATCCAAATATCTATTATCGACATATTAACTAACGTGTAACAATTATAAATTGCAAATTTTAAATAGTAGGTATTTTAAATATACACTGTTCTTCATATACACATCAACATAATAACATAGTTTCTTCGCAAATACGAATGTATATCTTAACAATGTAGTATAAAGTTTCATTATTTAAATGAAAGAATTCTGCCTAGTCTTTGTACCAAAACTATATAATTGGAAAAATATATTTTTATATTATGAAGAAATATATTTTTCACACTATATGGTTTTGATCATTGTTACAGAAAAACTTCATACTATGAAGAAAATATATAAAAAACATTTTTGTTACTTAATAATTTGTTGATAGTTAAGGAAAACAATGTTATCAAAATAATTTTAGTAGCTCTTTTCTTTAAATACTAAATTTATTTATAAAGAGAAATACAAATTTAGCATAAAATAAAACTCATTAATTATAGAACTGCCATGAATGAATGTTTTTGAAGAAATGAAATTAAAATAAGTTCCTAATAATAAGTTAAAAAATTAAGAAATTTCTCACATATTTAAAAAAATTCTATCTGAATGATTCTGATATATATATATATATATATATATATATATATATATATATATATATAATTTTTTATGCTGAAATATAATCAAAATCTAAATAAGAAAATTAAAGAAAATTATTTTATCCACCACTGAGATTTAATATTAACATAAATTTTCTTAAACGCAGTAAAAACAGAATTAGAAAAATATAATTTTCTTTAAAACTGATCATTATTTCTGTTGATTTAAATTAAACGTAACACTTACTTAAGAAATAATAAGTGTAGAAACTATTATCTACTTTTATTTAACTTTCCTCTGGAACATTTTTGAAAAATGAGCTTAATTTTAAGAAAGGAATTTCTATTTTCTCATTTCAAAAGACACTTGCACTCAAGTGCACCTGGGCACTTAATGAATACTCGAATATGTCATCTAGCGAATTCAGACTAGACCTACCACATAATTAACATTGCCATCAGGAGAACGGATTCCTTGAAAGTTATGCAACTTTTCCTTGAGATATTTACATAACTTGGAAAGTCTGAAATGTATTCTTTCAAGAGTTTTAGTCTAGACAAAAGTTTTGCCATTACGAGGCCAGAAATAATGTGTTAAATTTTCTTAAGTTTATTGGCAAATTACTTATTTCTAAGTGAGAAGAGTTGTTAACTGGAATATTCCCTTCATCATTTAATGTGATATATACATTTATAAACTGAAACTAAGTTAACTTATATTACTGCAATATTTTGATCAAAAAGTATTTTTTACATGCATTATTAATTTCAATTTTGTATTATCTCAAAATTATATACGATAGAATAAATAATAGTAAATCTGTTAAAAACGTTGTATAAGGGAAAAATTTAATATTATAATTATTAAAATTGCTGGAATTGTAAATCAAGATATTTAAAGCACAAATATAGATTTTGAAATAAATTTTAAATAAAACTATTAAAATTATCATTAAATAATTAAAATTTTAAAAATTTAATTAAGAAGATAAAATTTTATTTACAAAATTTAAAACTGAAATAGAAGAAAAGAAGTTAAAGTTAGAGAATTTGCATGTATTTTTTTCTTTTTTAATATTATAAAATATGTATTCATAAGATGGATGTGAATTTATAATGGTGATAGTTTGAATACTTTTCAGACAAGAAATTAACAATGAAAATTCCCTGAAAAAAATATAATTTTCTAATTTAAATAATAAATTAAAATTTTCCACAATGTATATTAAAGTAAGTTAACGTATTTTTTAAAAACAAATTTAAAATATTTTTTTTTACAGTTTCGTTTTCTTTAAATAAGAATTTATTAAAAAATTGAAGATTCCGAAAAAAATATTCTTCGGAATGTAAATTAAGTAAAACAAAATCAGAAAAATCAATAATGCATCACTTCACGATAATTGAAATTTAATTAAAAATATATTTGTATTAAAATCAATAAATTTTAAATATCCGTATTTTCAGTTAATATCTATATCCAAAATGACTTAGTTTAATTTAAATTTGAAGTAACCATTTATATTATGTTATTTGTTATTTAAAAAATAAAATGTAATGAAACAATTTTATTGCTATTAATGTATTTGAAATTAATATTATAAATAAGTCATAATTTAAATTGGAGTTGCTTTCAATAAAAAAAATGATTTTATATTAAAACTTTAATATTTAAGTTTAATTTGTATAGAAATTTTATAAATTAATTGCAATATTTATAATTAATTGCAATAAAATTGCATTTGTTTGAAACATCTTGTAAAGAAGGAAATTCAATTAATTATTGAAAATAAATTTGCATTGATTTATTTATTGTTTAAGCGAAATACCTAAGTAATAATAACAAAAAAAGTCTTAAACCAAATATAAATGTTTATATTGATGTAAATGAATCATCATTTACATGAGCAATAGAACATTTATTGTTCTAATTATAAAATTTTAAATTTGCAATTTTTTTTATTTCATACCTTATATGAAATTCACTAAAAATTATAATTGAGCAGTTGACTATTTCAGCCTTTAAAAATAGAAACATGTCATGAGTTTAGACTAAAGTAAATCTAACTGGAAAATAGAAAAAATAATTTAATGATGTATTTAGATTAGACTCGTTGAAATTTCAATGTTTTTATGTATGATTTTTAATAATTATTCTATAAAAATGTAGCACTTTTATATTATTTTAAATTAATGTTTTTAGAAAATAACTAATTTTTTTTATCTAATGTTATTAGAAATTAATAACTACATTTCAAAAATAATGGTATCTGAAAATAATAATGAAGTTAAGATTCAATTTAATTATAATTCAAGAAGTAATGTTGCAAAAAAAATTCCATTTAATTATACTGTTTTCAAAGTAAATTTCAAGGATTATGTTCAATAAATACTATCAAATTCTCAATCTAAAGAAAATCCCTTAAATAGATTTTATTAATTACTTATTTGCATATTGATAAGTGTTTTTGTAAAATATTTTTAACATGTTGTGAAATTAAGACGATTTTAAGAATTACAACATAAATGGGAACAAGACAGTTTCAATTTTGATGTATTGCGCCTTAATATTTTGAGATTGTTTGTTTATTAATAAATATATTAAAAATTTAAGTAGATACATTTCTAATATTTAAAAGATATCTGCTCAGGCAGCAACATAAAATTAGTTTCTTAAATAAAGGTATGAAAAATATCTCCCCTAAATGATCATTTCACATTCCCCTGCCTTGGTCTTTTCTGTTGTCATATGAAAATTAAGAAAATATAAATCATGCCTGTAACTGTGACTGATGAGAAAACGATACCATCTGCCATTTTTATCTAGAGATTTATCTGATAATGATTGTTATTTCGTTCTTCTTTTGCTGCGAATGCGGGATTCTGAGACGTGACTAGGTTACATTTGTGACACATTTGCGTTTGAAGATATTTTTCTTTTTTGAAAAAAATTTCTTTCTTGAGAACTTCAATGCTTGAATGTTTTTCAAGGGCAATTTAAGAAGCGCAGGAAATTGATTTTTGCAGAAGATAATTCATTAGATAAAATGAATTGAAGAAACATTTTAGGCAGAATACTTATCAGTATTAATGGTTTGAAAATGTGAAACTTTAATGTGATAAATGATGCAGAATAAGGAGCCATTCGAAAATGATTCAACGAATTGATGCACGAAAACTCAAAATTTTGCATTTGATTGTACTTAATTTAGCAACATTCACCGTGAACTTTTAACGATAATATTAAAAGCTGTTTATATTGTTTGATATAAGCGGAAATATTTTCTTCATTTTTATTTGAAATAAAAATAAATTGTTAAATTACTTAAATATTAAAATGAAATCAAGAGGTAATATTAAATTTTTTACATTATTAAAATATTTAACAATGATTAATATGAGAAATTGAATTTATAAAAGTGGTTTACAAAATTAATTATAGTAGAAGGACATGTAGCTTTAATTAATGTAATAACTAATGTAGGATTTCAATTCATTTTTCATTATTTTTTTCTTTTCAAAGAGGTAATTATAATGTATGTATATATATCAATATACTTTTTTTAACTGTCCATTCGACATTCAATTTAGATTGAATGGAAAACAACCATTGTAGAAAAATAGAAACAGTTAAAATATTTCTTCTTTCAAATATTTCACTGAAAATGTTAAAAAACGAAAAAATTTGTTTATTTAGACCAATTTTTATGAAAGTAAACATAAAAATTTGTAAACAGTGAATATGTTTGTCATTGAAATATTAAATTTGCACATATCAATTAATGATGGTTTAAATTGTAAACTTATTTTTGCTTACTCAATCGTATTGTTTTTATTTGCTTTCTGTCTTTATAATTTCGGGGACAATCTGCGAAATTCATTTACTCGCTTTAGCTTCCACATACTGAACTTTAAAACACTTATTATTTTACTGTATTTATATTGAATGACAACTACGAAGAAAGAATTT
>JAPDSC010013529.1:61683-86226 GCA_026290005.1 Latrodectus geometricus | reverse complement strand
GACACAGAGAGAAACGAAAACATTAAACATAAAAAACGGCAGAAGATATAGAAAACAGATCATGAAAAATGGATTGAGACGAATAAGAAAGTGCAATTGGCTTTTTCTTCGGAAAGATCCTTGGAGAGATTTTTATTGCACCCTGTTCTTATTTAATGACTCGCCATTCCTTTTGGTAGTTGCGCTGCTCTGTTATTAATTTGATATTTTACGAGTGGTGAACCTCGCAAAAGTGGTAGTTTCGAGAATTGAAACACAAGAAATCAAGAGTAAAAGAAAAGTTGCGTAATATGTTTAAATAGATTCGGCTTTAAACTATGGAGAACATAAATGATAAACTTTACCATAAAATTTCTATTTTTATCTCTGAAAAGTACTTTGTTTCTTTTGTTTGCCAAAACCATCGAGTGATTTCTTTTGCGATACATTTACTTTCAAAGATCATTGATCATAATAATGTTAAGCTATTTTGCATATTTTATTTTCCAAAATAAAAATATATTGTAAGGTTTCAATTTTGTAATCATTTTACAGTTTCATAATGATATTTTTAGAAGTTATTTTAAATATATGTATTTAATATTAAAGCAGAAAAATATTTTTTGAGTGAAATAAAATTTAATAATACCAAACAAAATATAAGTGTGTGCGTGCGTGCTAGACGCACCCACACACACACTTTATATTTTATTTGTTTTCAAATATTTATAATAATAAATTTATAAAAATAAATTTAATGATTCTTTCTTCTGGATATATCTATGTAAAATATGTTTCAGGATTTAAAAATTAGTTTCTTTCATTTTACAAAATATTTCATATGTAATACCAACAGGAAAATATTCATGAAAGAATACATGAATTACTTAGAATTAAAAGATTGACAAAACTTAAAAGAAAAATTATTTTAAGGTTTATCGATTTCCTTTATTATAGGAAGAATTATAAGGGCAAATAAGTAATTTTTGAAGGAAAATAGATTTTTAGTTGTTATTATTTCATAACACATAATTATAATGTTATTATATTACGTAATTATGCTATTAATCTTATTATATGTAATAAAATGTTAATATACCATGTGTTGTACAAGTAATTTATAATTTAATTGTATGGTGTTGATTCAGGTACAATTGATTTTGATAATGTTTTTGCAGCTAAAGTATTTTATTTTGTTTACAAACCTATTTAATATGATATAAAAAATATAAATTTAACAAATGCATGAAATTCAAAACATTTTGTGTGGAATTATAAGCAGAATTTTTTTTAATGGAATTTAATAATTTTATATTCTGGTGAGTCATTTACCCGGATGAATTGGTAATATGCAAATTAAAATATTATATTCGAGGTAAATAAGCATTGGAATATTGTAATGCATTTTGGAGGAAAGACAATCCCTGCATGCTCAAAGATAAGTAAATATTCAGAAATTTCTAAAACAGAATTTACATAGTCTACTAGTTAAAACTAATCTGGTGATATTATAATGCAAAAAACACAATTTACATGAAAATTGTAATGAAGAAATAGTAGTCATAATATAGACGTTTTCAATATAAAATAAAAATATTTTATAAAATAGAATGTGTGGAATATTT
Source organism: Latrodectus geometricus (assembly GCA_026290005.1). Lineage (NCBI taxonomy): Eukaryota > Metazoa > Arthropoda > Arachnida > Araneae > Theridiidae > Latrodectus > Latrodectus geometricus. Next base: position 84,622 of record JAPDSC010013529.1, on the reverse strand, counting down.
CACCATATATTTCCACATCTTTATTTGGCAATTTCCATGCATAATTAGAATAAATACACTTTCAAGAATAAATGTAGAAAATTCCATGTGTTGTAATACAATTAGTTCAAAATCAAGAAAATTCTCATTCTATCTTCAATATTAATGGCAGGATTGGAATGATATTCATTTTAAAAGAAATCAAAATAAAAAAGTAATCATTCAACTGTTATAACATATACGCATATCGTTTTTTTCATTTATTGGATCAGTTAAGAATAATTTGTTATGATAGAACCGCATAAAATGAGTTAGTAACTGATGTGGTTTATTCTTATAAAATAAGTAATATCCTTTCCTTGATATTTCGATCTGGAAATATGACTCATTAAGAAACCTGGCAGCTATTTTCTTTTTTTAAATGTTTGATTAAAGGTGATATATTATATATATATATATATATATATATATATATATATATATATATATATATATATAAAAAAAAAAAGTTTTGTCTTCTATTTAAGTAAAAACAGGATCAACTAATCCCAGAAAATATAAACATAGGACTGTCTCACACTAATCACAATGCATTTTTATAAGATATAGTGTGATCCAAAAACATGGTACTGACAGGGACTACTAAAACACTACTCTCATATTGGTTAATTTCTTGGATATTGGATTTCAGATAGTTACTCATGAAAAATGAGTCGAAAATCAAAGGTGATCCTGAATCAAACTCATAAATGAAGAAAAAAAGTTATCCAAAGATATGATATCTCTCCATTATGTCTACCATGCACAATCCTACTTACAAAATGAGCTAGACTCAATTAACAGGTATTTTTAAAACCCTCATCGATCTTAGATACTTATAGAAACAGAACATTTTAAAATTCCTTTTTAATATCTTTAACATGGTTTAACATATCAGAAATGTCCCGAGCGATTTAAGAATCAGCAGTATGCTTGCTATATTTTCTAGAACTAATAATTTTCTTTAAAAAATAAGAGAAACTTGTATTAATTACTACAGTATATATGCCATAGATATTATTTTTTGGCATACATCTTAATTAATGTATTATTTAAGAATAATACTCATCTATAAATTCACACCTAACATTGTTTTCTAACAATCTACCTGAAATTAACATTTAATATATAAAATGTGATATTATGTTTCTTAAACTCACATTTCATGTTTTAAGATTTATATGTGATAATTAGCATTGAGTGCAATTATTCATTTACAGTTAAATTATTTAGGAAAATTTGTTTAAAAAATTGTAGCAAAATTTTTCTACTTACTTTATTTCAAATATACGATATGCTAAAAATTAAGGATAAGCATTTTCTGAAAAATTACAGAATGGATTTTATATATATAAATGTTCTAAAAATATTTGCAACCTTTCCTGTTCTATAAATTTGTGATATTAAAATTTGAAACAGAAGAACTTTTGTTAATTTAATATAAATGACATTTAAATTAAATAAGTAATATTAAATAAGTGAACTTAATATTAAATAAGTAATATTCTTATTTAATATTAAGTTCTCCTTTATTAATTCCTTTTCAGATTTCATTTAACATCTGCGAGTCAAATTATCTCTACTAGTTTCAGATTCTCCTTCTCACGCTTATGTATTGTGACATGTGTTCATAATCCTTTATTAAGATATCGTGCTTGAAATATCTACTTTAGAATAATTTCTACTTTAGAACATTTCAAAGATTTTTGATTAAAATAATTTATCTCACTCTTTTATTAATTTTTTTGAATACAGTTTATTTTAAGATTATTTATAATAATTTTTTTACTTCATTAGAAACATAAAATTAGTGAATTATAATTGAAAAAAGGTGGTAAATTAGTGTTTTTCTAATTGGAAAATATCTAAGAATTATATTTGTGGGTTATAAGTTTGGATATATGCCGAGGGTTGATTATCGGCTAGACCACTCTCTCAAGACGATTCAATCTGTCTAATATAGCTTTAAATTTAATTATGCCAGTCAATCTCTGTTAATATAGCGTTCAATTTTAAGAAAAAATATTTATAGATAAGGGAGCATTTTAATGTGTCGCCAGTGATTATTCTGTTGGGAAATTATTATCTGTGAGATTTTAGCTGATCAGCTTGGATGTATGTATGGGTTTGATTATATACCTACAAATTAATCTTGATTTTACTAGTACCCAATAGCTCTGTTGAGTACCCAACTGCCTAAAATTTTGTAAGTTATTTTTTGTCCCCCTCTTAATTTACTTCTGGGAGGACTATTTCTTGATAGCATGTGAAGAAGTCCAGAAAACTTCAAAGCATCTACCCTGACAACCTTGCATGCAGAAGAAAAAATCACAACGTCCAACTCTTGATGTTCAATAGTTGGCAAAGCCTTATATCCTGAAAGAAACTGTTCTACTATTAGCCCATTATGGACTCTTATTAATATGGCTTCCATACCACAGTTAATGAAGTATGTTTGGCTAAACATTTGCTTAAATATAGTTTTCAATTACTAAAAGCTGTCCCTCACCTTCCGAAATAACCCTGTTGTCAATATGTTTAGTTGGCTTATATAATTCATGTGTTCTGAAATGCCATTAATTAGCGCAAATGAATAATTTTGCTGATTTCATGAGATAAAATAATTGTTGTACTGTAAATTTTATTGAAATTTTTAAGTTAATCAAAAACTTTATTAATATAATATTTTTTGTCTTATGTAGATTTCATTAAGCATGATAGTTATGAATTCAAAAAGCTGTCACTTTCGCAATATACAATTAAATGTTTTGATGATAAATTTAAGGAATGTTACTTAACAAACATTAAGTTAGGGAACTTAAATTTTTGTTTTAACAATATCGTATTAGATTTTTTACATGATGAATTATACACCATGAAATAAATGTATACTAACTTCACATAAGTTTAATTTAATAATAAATGTGTCGTGGCAATTTTGAATCTTATTTAAAATTTAATTTACACCACTTGCCCCAAAATTGCGCAAAGTAAATTGAGATAATTTAATTAAATTTTAAAATTAATTTCCATTGATGCTGAATTTAAATTTCATTTTCAATGTAAATAATTAAAGAAATCTAAGCAATCAAGGACAATAACAAATGCATTGAATAATTTTCATTCAATATTTAAGTAAGATTAAGTATCTACGTTCTAAAAAATACATCGCTGTTAATATTTTATCTAAAGTTTTAGAATTTAAAGAAAGGATAAATTCAATTTGGAATTCAATTATACTATTAGCAAAGTAATTTAAATGAATTTGCCTGCAGTTATAAAAAGCTAGTGAAAAGTCCTTCCGTTTACTTTTAGAATAATATATTCCAAAAATTATTTAAAAACATATTTTTGGAAATCTATTCTTTGAAAATTCATTGACTCTACGAGGATATTTAACATATCTCAAACATTATGTTTTCTAAGATTATTTCCTGTTCTTGATATTTCATAAGATTCACTATAATGAAAAGTTAATAAATAGCGCTCAAAAGAACAAGAAGTTAAATTGCTTCAAATTAAATCATTATTTACATATTAAAAATATAAATATGTCCTTATAATTTTCAGCAATTTAAAAACTGAAAGTTGGAAATTTACGTTGAATATTTTAATTGGACGTGTAACACAACAGTCTTTTAAGGATTTCCTTTCGAATACAATCGATCATTCATGTTAATTGCATTTAAATGAGTAGAAAAACGAATAATTTGATTGTATTAACTAATGTCTACATTTTCAATTACATAAATGACTTATATGGTGATTTGACATATTATGTACTATCATTATTTTTGGCATAATCACAGTTTTTAACTTATTGACTATATATTGTAAATTTAATTACCATTTTTAAGAATACTGCTGAATAAATGTAGCTGATTTCTTTTTTTATATTATTACTTAAATATATTTCATTTTAAAATTTCTAAGTGACAAATGCTACGACCAATTTCTTCATCATTAAAATAATGTGTATAGTAACACAAACATATATCCTAATGGATTGTTAGAGGAAATTTTATTTCCACCACATAATTGCCTTGTTGGGCGTCTTTTTATAAATAGCGAACTAAAATCATGTGTCTTTTGAAAAGAATCCAAAACACCTCCAAGCACATATCCCGAAAAATGTGAATATATTAAACAGAAGTGCAACATTTACCTTTCATTGTTCCTTTGTAGAGAAGATTGAAACTGGTCTTTAATCTCTAAATAAAACTGTTTTAACTCAAGCCAAATAAACCATTATTTTTTTAATTGTCAATAATTAAAATGCGCTTATATTTCAACCAATAAGCAGTGTGTATTTTACACATAGTGGTGAAGCCAGCCGTAACATTCAGATTTAAATAAAGTTAAATCAAATAATGATATATTGAATGATGTTGAATCTTTTTTAAGCAATTTGTACCATTCCAATTACCATTTCTCTCATTACATGTTCTGCCGAAATGTTAGCTTCATAAGCTAGGTTTATTGCAAATTAAAAATTTTTTAAGTAAAAAAATTGTGCAATTCAGATCATTGTAATGAAAAATACCTTTCATATATTTTTAAATGATAGATTTAAAAACTTACAATCAAGTACATAATAAATATAAATAAAAATAACCTATGTATAGGAAAATTGCCTATATAGACATGCTTTTTTATAAGAATTAGCATGTGATCTTTTCTTTAAATAATTAAGTGTTTAAATACATTTCAGAATAAAAAAGCATGTAACAAAACTTGAAAAATGTATGTAAAATATATAGTGTATACTACTTTCAGAAAATTTTGTTATTATCATAAAATAAAGTATTATCATGAAAAAAATTAACCAAATTATTTTTGAATAATTTAATATGCAAATTGCTTAAGAATGTTGGAAATGTTATTTAAATATTAATTATAAATTATACTTTTTGAGTGCTTAAGAATTGCAGTTGTTATTTGTAGCAATTTCTATTCTCTTAACATTTTAGAAACATAAACATTTTAAAGAATAAAGGAAATGTAATAATTAAATATCAATTTCTATAAATTAGTAAATTTTGGTTTATTTCTCAAATTAATTAATTGTAAAGAGTTACTATACAAAAATCATAACTAAGATTCGTTCATGTTTTTTTTTTCTTATATAATAATATATATATTAGTATAAAAATTTATTACAAAACTTCTTAATTCAAAGTCACATTGGAAAATCTAAATTCCAATAATTTTCATAGAAATATCATTATGCATAGTCAACATCAAATAAATCTGAATATGAAGGAAAGAACAAGCAAATGCTTTTAGCCTGGTTTTCGAATAAGGATTTAAAATTCTCTAAAATGCATATCTGATGTTCTGAAAGAAAAGTAAATTCTGTTAGCATCTTAACGAAATGTTTCTCTAAAACTTCAAGATTCTTAAGAACATTGAGTAAGTTTGGAAAGATGAAAGTGACAGTTAAAAGTTTTTTGATCAAAAAATGTGCATCCATTAACATTCACATAGCCTCTTCCATACTGATTGATAAAAACGTGTCTTAAGAATTGAAAAAGTGCTACGATTTCATCTGACTTATAAGTTCAGTTTTGTTTTAAATAAAAGATAAAAAACAAAGTGTATTCAAGTAATAATGTTCTTATCTATTATTGTATGTTTGACAAACTATATATATATATATATATATATATATATATATATATATATGTTATTCTAAAAATGTCATTGATTTATCAAGATTTTACTTGAGTTTCATAAATTATAAGTGGTGTTTATCCTCCGTCAATTAGGTAACATTTTTTACTATACATAATTACGTAATTATAACAAGAATGTATAATATTTCTAAAATATTTGCTAAAAAATTGCAAACTGATAAAGGATTTATGAGGAAATGAATTGCTCTAAACATAAGGGTAATTGAATTTTTTAAAGAAAATCAGGTTTATTAAGAAAATCGAAAAATATGGTCTTACAATATTATATTCTCAATAGCACATCATGGAATTTATGTAAAATGTGTTGGCTGCAAATTAACAAGTTGATAATCTTTTAATGTTGCAGAAAAATAACAAGGTGTCCACAAGCAACACGTGGTCATTAAATTTTGTATTTGAATTTTATATTTAATTAATATAAGAATTGTATTAAAGAAAATAATAAATGCATATTTTAAAATAAACTATCTCTTCAGAATATAGATTAAAATTATGATCGGTAAGTGTGTCAAATATATTATTTTTAATATCACTTGTTCAAATTTTATCATTTTCTAATAGAAACATTTACATTCAGTGAAACAATTAATGTTTAGAATATATTCTCAGTCAAAGAATTAATATTTAGAATTAATTAATATATTCAAAAATTAATATATTCATATATTAATTTTTTGCAACTTTGTTATATTAATGTTTTTATAACTTAATAAAAAATGGATGTTGGTTCATTTTAAAGTATATCTTCTAGAGGTAACTGCTAATGATAAATTTCTAGTTAATACATACTGTGTTATATAAACTACTATAAATTGTATTTATAAAATAACTAATTTTGTAAAAGTTACTTTCAACCTGCATTTTCTATCAAAAAAAAGAAAAACAGTTCTTTCCATAAATAGATTAATAATAATTTATATTCAGCTTTTTAAAGTAAAGTAACTTTCATAAAAGATTTTTCAAAGTATATAATCTTAAAAATATGCTATTATTACTGAAAAATTAAAAATTACAAGAATAAAGTTAAGATTACTTTAGATATCATATTTTAATTAATTTTATTAATGCGTGATACTGTACAGAAATTTGTACGTTAATGAGAAGAATACTTTACATTACTACTTAGAAGAATACTTTACTTTATTAGTTCGAATACTTTACATAATAATCATCTATATTAGTTGTTTCATTTTTCTAAACAACATTTATATCAAACACTCATTAATTTTAAAATTATTATTAGTGCTTATATTAGCACAGTTGCTTATATCTGCTATCTTTAATTCACTAGAAAATTATCCTCTTAATATTGGCTTGATTGAAAACTATGTTGCAAACATTTAGTGATAAATCTTTAAAAAATGTGATTGAGAGTATTAAGAATCGGTATTCTTTTGTTGTTTAAAATTTATTTTATAAGCCATCAAACAAATCAGAATCACAATTTTTAAGTGATAAGCATTTCATTGGATTTTCTTTGCCTATTAAAAGGAATTTTCTTATACTCGATGATTTGTAAAACAAAATAAATAAACACCGATTTCTACAAATAGATAAAAGTAACATTCAATCCATATTACATTTTTGTTTGTAACCATGTTTCTAAGATTTGTTTGTTACCATGTTTCAAATTTTCTTTCCCAAATTCATATTTTTTTATTCAATTTTTTAATATAACTAGATCAAGTTTTAAATATGATTTATAAATTGATCATTTAAGTGTTTATAAATCAAAGAGAACAAAATTTTGAATTTATTTTGCCACATAGATAATTTTGAGATATTTTGAGTTATTTCTAAGAAATTAGGTTACAATACCGGGATCTTAAAACAAAAATTATTTTGGTTAAAAAATAAGTAAAAATAAATTTAGTTAAATAATGTTATTTTGAATTAATTTTTTATAAAAATATGTACATACATTTTTAAATACAATAAATAAATACATTTTAATTGCATATTTTAATTTTGTTCAAAATCATTATTTAACTTAACTCAGAAATTACCATGAAATTTCTAATTTGAAATTTCTTTTTGTTTTAAAACCATCATTTTATCTTTTTAATTTTTATTTTTCAGAAGGTAATAATAGAAAAATACTCTTTGATTAAAAATACTTCTTTAAACGTAATATTAAATTTAAATATGACAAGTACCAAATAGGTTTTCATATTAGTGTGTAATTAATTAAAATTAAATTGCCATTCTATAATTGGAAATGAACTCGCTCCGTAATTTTAGATGCATTTATTCAAAAATATATCAAAATAATTATAAGAAATTTGAAATAAATACAAGTCAAAATTACATTTCTAATTATCAATTAATTAAAAATTACGTTTAATATTAAAGAGAGAACTTAATTGGTTGTTATATAATAAATGAAATTAATTTGTTAAAATAAAGTAAAGTAAAATTATCTATTGAAAAAATATCTATCATAACATAATTAAAATATTTAACATCTCTTTAACGAGAACAGTACCAACTGTCTAAAATGAAAGTCTTTCGAAAGAAAAATGTCAATGAAATTCTTAAATCAATAGAAAATTCATATAAATAAGAAGTTGTTATAAGCGCATAAAAGTTATATAAATAAAAACATTCGTTATTCATTGAAGTAGTCTAAAAGTTTTAAAGCAAAGTTCATACTTTATCTACTTGTTTTTAAAGTGAATGTGCTATAACTTCAAATTGAATTTATTTAGGTAATATTTTCCACTCATATATTAATTGTTGTCAATGAGTTATGTCCTTAGAAATAAATTATGCCAAATAAAAGTACTTGTGGATAAAAAATATGTTTAAGTACTAAACACGTTGTAATATAATTTGATATCACTTAAGTTTTTGAATTTAAAAGTACATGATTTTTATTGTAATAATTTGTTGATTGAGTCAAATCCTTAATAAAACATGGATAATCAAAAAATGTATTCAAATAAAAACTTGATTGGTAACCAAGTTGAACCAAAATACGAACAATAACTGATGATTTAAAAAAGAATTTCACCATGCATAATTAAAATAAGTCATCAAAGAATTTTTAATTTATATGTTTTTTCTGAATCAAATGTATCTTTACATTAATTCATATTAATTCTTTATCTTAGTACAATCGACATCAAACTTTAAATCCAATCATCACTGCAATATGAATATCTTAAACTTACAAGTAAAATGACGAAATTATCAGGTATTTTAACTTAATATGACTTAAATGCAATAATATGCTAAATTAGACAAATTTTTTAGAGGTAAATATACAATGAATACCATCAAAAAACCTTACATCAGATTAAAACTGTTAAGCTATTTACTATAAATACTTATGTACAATCAATCTTCGTAATCTGTTTTAAGTATTTTCGTAATTTTACCTATTTTAAATGCTATATATTAAAGGTAATGTTTGAAGTGTACTTATTTAATCATTCATAAGTCAAATATGTTTAAATATTATTAATTTCATTCCTTATGTATCAATAAAGCTCTTAGTTAACAAAATGCTTTTTAAGTTTTTGAAAATTTATATTTATATCTATCTATCTATCTATCTATCTATCTCTCTCTCTATATATATATATATATATATATATATATATATATATATATATATATATATATATATATATATATATAATATGGTTGTATCTTTATTCCACAGATTGCAACAAAACGTACACCGGTAAATCTGGGGTAAAGTATCCAATAAGAGTAACAGGGCCCTTTCAGCGGTTTCTACCATTTATCTGCAAAATAAATTTCGTGGCAATGGGTGGAGATTTTGGGGACTCGGTGGAACTTTCATTTCTTTCCTTTCAAATCGGAAGATATGAGTTTGGAAAGTAAGATGTTTCTCTTTCCCTTCTATAATACTCTACTTTAAAGTTAATCTCTTATGATGTAACTCTTAAAAATTGTATTAAACACAAATATGTTTTTTATCATTAAAATGATTAAAACTTAAAATAGATATGCTTATCACATTTGTGTAACATTAAATAGTTTGAATAAAACTTAAAAGATTTTTAGTTTTTATGCCATTGAATTTGTCCATAATTGAAAAATATCTTTAGTGATATTTATGTCATTTTTAATTGATATTTTTTAATAAATATTTTTGAAAATTAGCGCAAAATGTAAAATATTGTTTTTAACTTTTAAAACCTTAATAACGTTTTTTTTTATTTTTATTTATTTTTATTTTTTTTACAATTTGAAATAAATGATTGAATTATTTTATATATAATTTTATAATTTATAAGGAAAATTATTATGGGTCATTATGCTTTATAAAAGGTAAGCAATATAAATATCCCAAGAGGAATGAATATTGATTTAAATACTTTCATTTGTCTTTCTATGGCCACGAAAACATATTTTAAAATAAATTCTTCTGTTTTGTCCTGATGATATCATAGGGGTTTTAATTTTCTATAATCTCAGTATACGTGAAAATGTATTTTGATATTTTTTTTACCTGTTATTTATAAGGACTTTATTAAGTGATTTCGAAATTCTCATCAGTGTTACAAAATAATAGTTGAATGCAGAAAACACAAGTATATGAATTTACATGACATTATACATAATTGATATGCAATTATTATGAATCGTTTAACTAGGTAATTTATGTTTTCTGACACAAGTGAATCAGATCAATCAAACAAGCAAAAGCTTATTAAAATTATATTTTGGAATTTCACACTTTAATCTACTCATTTCAAGATATCGCTCACTTTTTTTGCTCTTGCTTTAAATACATTCAAGAATATTGAATAATACCACCTCAATAGGCAAAAATCAAATTAAAATAATGTTTAATATGCATACTGGTATAGATGAGAGATTAACTTCATCAAGAACTAAGATTAAACAAATAGAATGTTCACAACTAAACAATAACAAATCAATACCACGTTGATTTGTTTTGTTTGTCGTTGTGTTGAACCATGATCATTTGCTTTACATGACAAATCACGATTCGACATTGTGTAAATCAGATGTTTAATTTAGGTTTCAGGCACATGGGTTCACAAATCTCGAACATCCATCTCTGAATCCTGTAGAGTAACACAACAACAGATGGCCCTGCACATACTATTTAGAGAACACGTTTGAGGAGCGGCTGGCCATTGAAGTGTCAAAACATAACTCATAGTGTCATGAGCAACTCGAGATGTATGAGAACAAACATTATCTGGCAGTAAATCCTACCCGGGATCCTATTGTGGAAGTCACACATATGGAGTTGAAAAATCTTATCAACATAACTCTGATTCATTAAGGCTTGACGTACTACAACCAGAGACAACCGGTTATCATAGTTTTGGCTCCTAGAACATTAAACCTGCTGTGTAAATAATGTGTCAAGCTTGGTAGCTTTTTTTGGGATTATACTGTTCACCAGTATATCTGCATCTGGAAATTATTTATGGAATAACTGGAATCAATACTTATGGTTGTATAATGAAATTAGTAAACTTGAATTCAATGATAACTTACCACATGATCCTTCTATCCTTTCACATCATCGTCATCTGGATGGCTCCAGAATCGGTACATTACACGTAGGTACCAACTGATCCGATAATCTCACATTTATGACGCATTACAAATGATCACTTGGCTAGTAACACAACGTGTTGATAAACCTAACATTTGCTGTCTGCTAATGAAGACACGATCAAACTCTTTTAACATGTCTTCGCACATATCTACTTTGCATTTGCCAATTAACTTAGCATTTTTAAAATCAAAATTGGGATCATCACGTTAATAAAATTATTCAATTATGCACCTAATATATAACAAAAATTTTGAGGTAGCAGTGCTTGTGCATGGTTAATAGTCACAAATTAGAACAATTTTTATATGGGATCTTGACAAACTTTCTCTAATTTCGCACTGGTTACTTTCTTCTAAGTGAGCTATATTCAATGTTTTTGGGTGTACTTTATAATTAATGTGATGTTATATTTTTTGATTCGTTGCTCCACTAAATCCATTATTTTGCATTTTTGAAAGATTGTATTTTATACAACAATTTTAATTTTCCTTGTAATTAAGTCATTTTTCTTTTTAAGATGATTTTTAAATTGCAGAATAAAAAATCAGCTTAAAAAGTATTTCTTATGTAATTGAATAGGAAATTTCACTGCTTTTAATATGTTGCTAAGGAAATTTACCATACCTTACATATGCATTTGCAGGGATACGAAAAAAAAATCAGTTACCATATTTAAAAAATAAATATTTTTAAATATAAGATGTAAATTATTGAAAACGTAAAAAAAATAATATTTAAAAGGTATTTAATTGAGTTGTCAAGATGTGTTAAGACATTACGTCATTAAATTGAATACAATTTTTTTTACACATTTTATTCAAAAAAGAAAATAAAACTTTGGAAACATTTACTATACTAGTAAAAAATTACTAATAATAATCTTTACTAGTAAAAATATACTAAATATATGGGAAATTTACATGAATACGACACATGCTTTCATGTTGTATAACTAAATGATTTTATAATCTGGACACTATTAAAAATGTAATTATACTTAAGATTAAATTTCATAATTCTTTACATGTATATTAAGTAACTAAATTAATATGCTAACACTAATTAAAATGTTGATTATTTCCTTGAAAATAGATTTCACACTTAAATATCAAATTTATTGGGAGATTTTAGTTTCTGGAAAGAACTATATAAGAGAATGCAGAAAAATCTTAAAATTTATTTAGTTTGCGATGGAAATAATGTAGCTAAAAATTTGAAAGAATAAAATATTTTCATCTGAAAATATTTCAAGCTAAAAACTTTTAAATAATATATATTAACCCACAATTGAAATATTTAAGCAATCCTTATATCAAAGTGTCGTAAATTTATTTCCTATTATTTACAAACTGTGCCTCAGTAAAAAGCATAACAGAAGTAAAATTTAATTATTATTGATAATAAAGGCTGTAATATTCATGAAAGTACTTGGAAATGCATTCTTTCACTATTACTATAGACTATTACAAATGTCAATCTAGACAAACAGATCTTACAACAACATGCCAGATGAATTTATATCACAGAAACTATAGAGATATATGGTAAATATAGGAAATTATTATCTCTCCGATATTTAAGGGTTCAAATGAGAGTAAATTATCTTTTCTTTTTCTATTACAATGAAATAGCAATTGCAATATTAAAAAATAAAATAAGGGAAGCATACTCATATCACGAATAACGAAATAACATGTTTTAATAAAAAAAAATAGCACATATTCAATGATATTGATATTGCAATGATGATTTTGCAATGATATTTTATAACATGTATAATATTCTACGCATTATTTGGCATGCTTTACAAAAATGCTCGGAGTTCTATTATAAACGGTGATTTTTCCCCAATAAGTTTATCTTTAGAAAGAAGCTGAATGTTTATATTATCTAGAAAACTGCATTGTTGTTATTTCATTAGGATATCATTAACCTATAAATTCAAGTTTCTCCTACACGCAAATGTTCAGAAAAGATTATTTGGATGTATTTAATGAGGGTTTGAGCATATTGTCAACTCTGAAGCACGCAAAAGTCTAGGCAGCTTTAATTTGTGTTTTGAATTTCCGATACAATTTCATATATATTTTAAAATAAACTTGGAATTATTTAGAATGCACAAAATTGTTAAACATAAATTACTCGTTCATATCAGTGTTTGACAGCACTTGCTTTGATATAATCTTATGAAACGAAATGTATCTCTCGTCATTCAAGGAAATTTATGAATGGAATTACATATCGCTTTCAAACTTTGTACCTTTTATCCGTTTTTGCTGTTACATAATCATGGCTAAATAATTAGCCTGAGCATTAAAGCCAGAAATAAATAGTCTAAACGTCTCCAAGAATTATCTTTTAAAAGTTGCTTCATACATATGATAAAATATTCAAATATTACATGTGAAATAACGAGAAAACTTTCTAGCATTTATATAGCATAGAATATGTATAATTAATGTTTTTAAATGTTTCACATATGAGAAGCATAAATTGGGAATTCACTTCAAACAGTGCGGCTTTAACGGAAGATGAAGTTAAGCCAGTTCTGTTTGTTAACCCGAAAGTATTAGTTCTTGTTCATCAATAATCATTACACTAATTCAACCATTTAAAAACATGCATTCAAACCTAAAAGATTACATTCAAATTTACAAAGTAGCAACATAAAGTTTCCTTCTCAAGTTGAATAATTCTTGTCAGCAAAGGGCCCATATTTTATATCTTTTTCAGAAGTCATCATATGGTCAAGTTTAAACTCGAAGAATTTACTTGTTCATAATATTTCTCACTTGCATTGCTATTCACCCATGATAAAATGCTTTGATTTCAATCTTGCATGGTAGCGACTTTGATATATTTATTCAATAGAAAATTGTCTTGCAGTGATAGCTAATAAACGTTCAGAGAATTCTTTAAGGTTTGAATTTCAATCATTAATGTGACATGGAAAAAAATTAGCTAGCTAAAATTGCAAACATGTGATTTCACCATAGTTTTGAATTTGAAGGAAATTGTTTGTGTTTGGGTATTTTAGTAGGTTATAATATTCTGTCATAAAATATTTCTGTAATTTACTTCTTACCCATTTTATATTCAAGTTAATTTATATAAATTGCTGTTAATACGCTTTTCATCATTACTATTGATAATGTTAACATTTAAATTTTATATAAAATATATTTCAGCATACTGAATGAGAATACCAAATATGTAAAACATCTAATATGTATTTTAATAATTTTTCTATTCTTTATAAAAAAAGCATTCAGTTGCGTTTATATATTTAAACTAATTTTAGAGTTGATTTTTGAAATGAGATCTTCCTCTTTGGCTGTAAAATTTGAGATAAATGTAATAAATCACTTAAAAATTGATGTAATCATATTAGGTTGGGGAACAATTTATCCATTATTTTTTCGGTAGACGTCTGTAGTGATCGCTATCTCGTCAGGTATCTATCAAACAGTTTCAGATTTATGCTCGTTGGAAAGATGACATTTGACACTAAAATATCCTCTTGCGGTTTTTTGTTTGATTAATTCAGTTACGAGTACAAGGTTTCAAAAATGGAAGACAACAAACAGAAAGTTCGATACATTTTCGTTTTTCTCTTGTAACGGCGAAAAAGATAACCTGGTGGCTAAAATTGTGAAAGGTGTTTATCGTCCTATATAAGACTGTAACAACCAGTTACGTACAATATTTGTTTCGTCGATTCCGTTTGGGTATTTGGATGCTAAAGATGCACCTCGCATGGATACCACATCGTCGAGAATGTCTATAAAATATCAAAAATTATCAAACTTGACAGCATGTCAGCAGTCGTAACTTCGCACAAGACCTAAAAATCTACATGAAAACTGTTTTAAACATTTTTACAAAGCGAATCTGAAAGAAGTTACAAAAAGTTCACGTAAAAATAATAGATTTCTTTTTCCCCAACCTAATATTTTATTTTTTATTCTTAATATTTTTGATTTTCGTCTTCAGTAATAAATTCCTAAATACTTGAACAATTAAAGTATTTGCGTGAAACACTACTTTAATATGAAAAGGAAATGTCAAAAACATATAATCTGTTGTCGTTCTTTTATGTTGACGCAATGTCCTTTTGTCTATACATTTGGTATATTAAGGAAAAGATTATTCAATTTCGTGTTTTTTTTTTGTTGGTTTATAATTTACCTGAATTTATGTTCAGAAAAATTTCCTTAACTAGCGATAAATATTTTACTCCACACTGTATCACATAAAAACTACTACATACTTAAAATATTCAGTGCTTCTGAAGCTTTATTCTAGAATTTTAAAGATAATAATTGGTTAGTTAAGAGTAATTTCTTTTCAGTAAAATCTGACTATAAATACTCATGTGGTGATAAATATGAAGAATTTTCTGATCTGTCTGAATTTTAATCTGTATCAGCACACGAAATCCAATATAATATTAGATAAAAAAAAAAAAATAACCCTGCGTTTTGCCTACTTTATAAACGGGTACATATGTCATGTGTGTATTGAGGAATTCAGACTCCACACCCAGTTATAGCTTAGTTGGAAAAGTGAAGCAGCACACCCCTTATTGCCAGCCCAGCAGGCACTCGACAAAAAAATGTATTTATTACAGCATCTAATGTAGACAAAATTTTCATTTATAAATACCAGTCAATAATATGAAATAATATGTTAAACAGATTGTGTGGCTCTTAGCTCTTCATTATTACTAGAAAATAGGAAATTTATCTTTCTTTGAGGGTTGTATTAAATTATTTCGTGATATTAATTAAATTTATACTATTTATTCCTCATCCTTCTGCTAAAGGACTGATTCTAAATACTAACTTGATTTTATATACTTTTGATTTATTTAAATTTTAAAATATTCTTTATGAGCAATTTCGTTTCTCTTTGTTTTGTGCATATTTTATACAACTTATATAAATTACAAAAAATAATTGCTGCGCTGCATTTAATGTCTTAATTTCTTACATCAATATGATTTAATTTCCTTCATTTCCAATGAAATCTTATAACAGTCAATTAACTATTTTATAATAATCATTTCTTTTATGTAAATTTTAAAGTTAGGAATAAAATTGTTTCACTAATAATTTTAATAACTATTTTATATTAATTAATAAATTTGGTCGAATTAATGTTTTTCTGAAATCATAAAAGAAAAATTGTACATTCGTTAATGAATATCAAACTTCAAATTCCTTATACTGCATAAATATTACATGACAGTTTAATAATCTTTTTATCTAGTTTCAAAGAATTTCTTTCTTCAAAGAGCATTTATGATTTTAATTTAAAAAAATATTTCCTTCGCGTGAAAAATCACTCAAACTCGCTGACGCTTCCAGAGAGATTCATTAACTCAGCTGATAACGCTAAAATGATCGTAAGCAACCTTAAAATCATTAATTTTATAAGTTCTTATTTTTTGCACTTATTAGCAAGAATTCACTAATTAGACTTTATCATCATCGGTTTAAAATTTTGAATGGCATTCTCAAGGGCTGAAGAAATTTATAACAAGTGCGTGTTTCGTTACTTCCGTGTCTAAGGGAATTTACTAGCGGAAAGTTCAGATATTTTCCTGTTTTTATGTTACTACACGAGGAAAGAATTTCAAAAAATATAAGAACAGTTTCTCTGAAGTATTTACTAAAGAATGTGCATCACTGTATAAATTTCTATCAAAGTTTAATGTTAAATTTGGTCAAAAATGTAATAAATTATAGCTTTCTTTTTATAATTTTTGATTGTTAACTGACTGAAGAATAGATAATTTGTTTTATTATATAATCAAAACATCCTTTTAATTTGTACATTTATTCTAACTTAAATCATTTTATCAAACAACTTATAACTAAAAAATATTCAATGATTTTTAAAAACAAAAAGTATTTACCATACAATTAAAAAATACTACTCTTATCACACTCTTACATCTTACTATATATGTATATTAAGAAAGTGAACTAAACATGGCTAATTTCAAGTTGTACACATTTTCACTTTAAATTATGCGCAAAACGAAACAAATCAATAAATTGTCTTAATTTGGTAGAATATTATTAGAGAAATTTCACTATAATAATAATAACTAAATGTGTTTTATTTCTTCGCCTAACATTATGAAAACTTAATTATCATGATTATGATGTATGATATGCAACTGCTATGCATTTATATTTTATTTCTATTTTGAAATAGCTAATAGGTTAAATTGCAATTTTTAATAAATATGAAACTAAAATATGATAACTTTCATTTTGCTATTTATAAATTTGATAAATTTTTAAACAAATTTCCATTATTTAAATTGTGTTTACACATTTATAGAGATGAAAAAACAATTTTAAGTGCTCACACAAAATTCAATTTACATGTTAAATAAGAGACTTTTTAAAAATACTTTGTAATGTATGACATTATTAACTTTAATAGGTCTAATTTCAAAAGATAAGAAACAATTAATACATACGTTAATATGTTTCAGAAATGTTTATTTTAAGTGGAAGTATAAGGCATAATAACTATGAATTATAACGTTTTTATGCTAACTTAAATTTCATGTCATTATTTCAATTCTTAGATAAATATTTTTTAAAAATATATAAACTATTAAAAGAATGATTTTAATACTTGATGAAAACAAAATGTTTATATGTTTTATAATATCTAATATTACTTAAATTTTTATTGTGACACCTCACACAAAAATTTACATACTATCACAACAATAACAATGTATTTGAAATTTTTCACCATGCAGGCAACACTAAAATTTGCCTTTGATATCTTCCTGTTTAGTTTTCTTTGGTTTTTGAGTTTTAAACAGTATACAATTATAATAACCGGACTTTTGTTCAAAAGAAAAACTAATTTTACTACTTATAATTTTAAGATTCATTTATAATTTGCGTAGATAATTCACCGCATAATAATATATAACAAAAGTTTAGTTGATAATCCACATGAACAGATATACTTATTCCGCTTCATGTTTTATAGCCTGCAATAATGAGTGGGTATGTCGTATTGTTAATGACATGAAGAAACCTAACAGAAATATTTTAATTATTCTTTTAATAAATTTTTATTAAAAGAAAAGTAATTTTTGTTAAATACTTCCGGAACACTTGAGTTTCAGTGGTAGCTATTGTGAGAAAAAAGAATCACTATTTACCATATTTCCTTACAAAAATGTCCCTACATTTCCCCAGTAAATTATAAAAAATATATGAGAATGAGATAACGCTAAAATATTTCAATGAAGTATGCTATTTATTAATAATCCCACATATACATAACATGAAAAAAAAAACTATGATTGGCAATTCACCGTTCAAAAATTGATCACACAAAGACACAAATTATTTGTTATTAAGAAGATTGTGCATACTTTAGCAATCGAAAGTATGTGGATTTCTGCCAAATGAAAGGATAAAAGAAAGAAGGAGACACCTCGGCATCATTTCAAATCATATATGTCTGAAACCTCTTTTGACAGTTTGAAGAAAAAATAAAATTAATTTATTTTATGTTTTGGATTCTATTTTGAAATAATGGTTTATTTTTACACAAGCGTGAAAGGAAGTTTGCTATAAATAAAGATATTTTGGAATGTAAGCACTGTTTTATTATTTTCTCATATTTGATTACAGATGCCTGCGTATCAATTTTTTTTTCAATCTATGTGTCCTAGTATGCTGTTGTGACACTTGAGTACTTTCAACCTTATGTCTATTTATGAGGAAATTTATGTCGATATTTTTATTTCATATTTATTTAAAAAATTTTAATAATAATAATCAATTTTTCTCTTTATAGAAATCTCGATTCAGTATGCCGGAATGGATATATGCGAATACATGAACCCATACCTATCAATCTGGGAGAAACGGATGATAAACCTTTATTTGGAAGCTTTTGTGGCAAACTTGCTGAAAGAAGTGCCACATTTTATTCAAAATCTAGTAATGTGTCTATTTCTATTATTGTTCCAAGTAGAGTATCAATTTCTACATCAACTTTCAGCCTCTTTCTAACTTTTCGATTCTTGACACGAAGTCCATCTCATACACGAACTGACTCAAGAACTAAATTTTCAAGTTTCCAGTATGGCAATGCTTTGCCCGGAACTTTCTGTGACAGAATGTTCTTGAATTGTCACTTAAGACCTTGTAGAATAAGGAGTCCTAACTTTCCAGGATTCTACCCTAGAAATATCACTTGTAACTACCACATAAAGCAAATGCAGATACCTCATGCAAGCATTGCTTCTATTGTTCTTCAACAGGCAAATGAGTACAAAATTTTTATTCCTAGAGGTAGAAACTCTGCTGCTTCAAACCCTACTTCAAGCATTCGTAATTCCTTATTGTCTACAGATTGTTCAGACATGAGTGATGCTGTGATGATATATGATGGACCAACAAAAAATATGCCCTTGCTGACAAGGTTTTGTGGTGAAGGCACTATGCAACCTGTGATATCAAGTGGATCGGAAGTTCTTGTTCAGTTGAGAAGCTCTCCATTTAGTGTTTTATGCAGCTCGAAGCTGGAAATTGAAATTTCTGTTAAATTTGAAGCAGAGATATCAGCATTTATGCAAAGAGATAGAAATAGATGTGCTTATATTATTGATGCAAATAGGCATAGGCGACAAGGTGTGATAATAAGTCCAAGATACACAATGCCTGAGAATTCATCCTGCAGCTATAAATTTATAGGATCTTCCAGTTATGACCGTATTTGGATTTATTTCGTTAAATATTTATCGACAAAAACAGTTGTCCCCACAGTTAGCACTGCTGACAGATCAGTTTGTGAATCCAGTAAATTAGAAATATTCGATAGTCAGGATAGATGGCCCATGTTAGATTTTAATGATGGTTTCGATTCATATCCCTTACAATTTTGTGCTGAATCAAATAGTCCAAGAATATGTTCTCATGCAGCAGATTATCCACCTCATTTTTCTCCAGAACGACCTTGTAAAGTTCCGGACGAGAGTTATCTCTCAGCTGGACCAACATATGCCGTCAAGCACACTTTTCATTCCACAAAGGATTCACTTGACATACTCAAATACAGTCATTTCATTGCTAAATATGAATTTGTTGATACCAGACAAGACGGTATTGCTATTGGTAGAACTGAATGCGACAGACGATTTGACAGTCGTTCAGCAAAGGGGGGATTTATCTCAAACTCTAAAAATATATTCTTTTACGGAAGGGGTGGAAGAGAAAACGTTTCATGTGCTTTTCATTTTGTGGGATTGCCTTCAGAAAGAGTTCGAATCACAATCTTTAATGTTAAACTATCAGTAACACATTCAGAGACAAATTGTGAAACACATTACGATAAACTTATTCAAAAATATGTGTGTAGGTCTCCTTTGAAATACACAACAAATAGAATGGCATCATTAAGTGCAATAGAATACTGGGATCGTCATTCATCAACTGTCGGCTGCATATGTAATACCACATCTACAGATAGATCCAAAAAGTATGTTTTTGACTCATTGGTAAGTAATGTGAAGCTCATTTTTGCTGTTAATCTTATGACAGCGTTAGAAGATTTCAATGATTTTAGCTTCGAAGCCAAGTTTGAGTTTTTCAACTCCACATTTTGCGACACACATGTTTTTGATGAAAGGGAAAATTTGAGTTCGCAAGGCTCAATAGAATTTCACGTGCCTCATGGAAGAACAAATTTCACTAGTGGTGAAGATTTCTTTCGTCCTCTTCGATGCCGATGGCAAGTGAAAGCTCTTACTGAAAAATACTTATATTTACAATTCAGTGGTTACGAAATTTCACAAGAAAACTGTAAGGAAGGCATGATTGTGCTTGTGTTCTTAGATGCCCACCTAACAAACCCTACTGCAACTGCTTGTATTGTTGGTGAAACTTACCAACGACAAGCAGACACTAAGGAATTTCACATATTTTCTCAATCTTGGTATAATGATACATACAGTATCACAGACAACAATCGAGATTATATTTTTATTGAAATAGTTGCAAGTCACAAATGGAAAGGAATTAAACTACATTTTCATTGGATGGAAGTCACTAAGCCTTTTTATCGTAGTTTATCAGGACGTCCTTTGAGGAATGTTGATTGTGTCTTCGAATGTCCTGAAATTGGAGCTTGCATTGATCCTCATCTTTGGTGTGATGGTGAAGAACACTGTCCATCAGGATTTGATGAATCTCCCGCAAATTGTCATCCGTTATCTAAGAGTATGGAATATTTATCTTTAATTGTGATTGGAGGTTCCTTAGTGCTATTGATTTTAGGATTTTTGATTACTTGGGCTTTGATAAGGCATCGTCACTCGCACAGTTCTTGTTCAACAGAAGAAGATGACCGGACAAAAGACTGTAACCACCGCTGTTTAACTCCAACTGAGGACTACCAACTGGAAAGCCCAGTTCATTGATTTTTCAGAAATTTTATAAGAAAATATTAAGTGTTTTTGTATATATCAATCTGTTTATAACGAAATCTCGAAATAAAATGAAATTTTTGATGTTTTATAATTTTATATTGTTAAAATATCATCTTAGTAGAAAACTATATATAAAGTTAATGAAAAATATACCTTGGAGCTGTTTATTTTTCACATGTTATATTTAAGGTCAGCTAAGTTACTGTTGCCAAAAAAAAAACACAATGTACATAAATAAAAGAAAAAAAAAATATTTTAAATTTGATTAAGCACAAAGCAATTTTCTGAAAATTTTCATTCATTCATTTTTAAATATTCAAACAAATTATTTTAGAACACTTTCAAATAAATACCTTATAAAAGTTTAAAAACTAAGAAAAACGATAGCACGCTAGATATGCTAACTACTGATTTCAATTTAATGTCTCTAATTCCATTTGAATGAAATAAAGTAGCAATCAGCTTAATATTTACACTTTTAAGTTTATACTTTTATTCATTTAACACAGAATTAAATTAAAATATGAGAGTCATGGAAAGTTCTTTAAATGTGTTAATGTTTGCAATATTTAAACTATATTATTCTGATTTTATGGAATTCATTGGAAAAGCATATATTGAGAAGAGTTAAATAATTAGAGTAAAAAAACGGTGAACAGCAAGTTTAGAACGAACATGATGATTTTACTATGTAAATCTTAATAAACGTATTCTAATTATAATAATAATTGATTGAAAGAGATTTTTATAATCACAGATTAAAATATATAGTTCAAAATTTAAAGCATTATACAGCAAAATTTAGTTTTTACAAAAACTTTTGCAAATTTTTATCACACAAATCGAAGTTTTATTTTGATATCTACATTCAATCCATAGATAAATATATTATCCATAACAAACAGATATCCATGAATATAAATTTGGTGCTAAGTCAATTTATATTTACTTTTAAAATATGAAACAGCTGCTAATATAATAATCAGAATAGAAAAACAAGTTAAGATTGAAACATATTTCATTTTAAAAAAACATGATAAAAGAGTAACATGTCGATAAACGTTTTCAAACACAAAAAACAAGAAGGTTTTATAAAGAATTTCGCTTAATCTTTTGCATTTGGAATGAGAGAGAGAGAGAGAGAGAGAGAGAGAGAGAGAGAGAGAGAGAGAG
>JAPDSC010013529.1:45241-61673 GCA_026290005.1 Latrodectus geometricus | reverse complement strand
AGAGAGAGAGAGAGAGAGAGAGAGAGAGAGAGAGAGAGAGAGAGAGATGTATATAAATAATGTGTTTAAATTTTAAGACCCATATACTCAATATTAGTTTCTGAATGAAAGTTTAAATTCAGTTTTTTCAAACTTAAATAAATTGATAGAGGCCCATGAAATTTTAAAAAGAATTTACAAGGAGTAGAAATGGATTATAAAACAATGGAATGTAATTCCTACATTACGAAAAATAATAAAAATTGAATTTGGAAGCAATCCAACGTTGAAAATAATTCTTTCATACATGAATCTAAAATATTTCACTGAAAAACCCATTGTGCAGTTAGACCTCAGTTTCGACTCATTAGATTCATATTTCAAAGGATTTCTTATTGGATTCATTTTGTTATTACATAACATTCAATCCAATTTTAGACCTTATTTATAGTATTCTATTTAGAAATAAAATAAATAAAAAGTAATATATATATATATTTCAAGCTTTGCACATTTATGATTTTTAACTTCGAGCTGATAATAAGCATAAAATATTTTCGAATAAAAATGAAAATTATAATATTTTTATAATATTAAATTTGTTAAATTATATCTGTTATTAAATTATATTATATTTATACTTAGTTAAGAAATAATGGTTAAATGTTCCTTTTGCTTAGGTGTTTAATTCATGTCAAAATCGACATCAATAGTTGTAAACAATGTGAAAGAATTACAAAAAAAATTAAGACTACGATTCATAATACTACATTATGCATAAATGTTTTCAATCTATATTTAAAATTATTTGCATTGCTGTTACATTTTCAAATAATTTGCGTTCTTTAATATATTTTGCATAAATTAAAAGAGAAACATATCCAGAAACAGATTAATAAGTTAAAAGAAAAACATGTTTGTTTTCATAAACTAAATACTTTATTCAAATGTTGATTTAATTTGATAAAAACTGATTATTATTATCATGCGTGTATGGTACTTTAATTCTGTGAAGTTTCGAAAAATATAAGGCACTTTATTCATAATAATCTAAATAATAGAGAAGATCCACACCAAGAAAAGTTATATGATTAAATATTTTAAGTGGGAATTTTACTTTTTTCTTCAATAACACATTCATGAAACAAATTTCGACAATCTCGCTGCCTTGGAGGAAAGATTTTTATATAAGTATGAGTTTAAAATGAATGTTTTCTAAAAATATAATCATAGTTCTTTCAAGGAAAATATTTTCTTTAAAAGTCTATCATAAGGAATACAAAAAACAGATTTTTAGATAATAAGCTAATGCTAAGTTTGTAACCAAAAACGCAAAGAATCTTTTATATAAAACAGGTCTTTAAAGAAGAATTTAAAATATTCTCTAGTTTCAAATTCCACAGCATTTTGGAATTCCACAGCATGTGTCATACCATGTATGATAATGGGAGTATTTTCTTTTCCCATTATCATACATGGTATGACACATAATTACAATTACACTTTTGATAGTTGCAAAATATTTTGCTACAGAGTAAAAACATCAATTACAAAACTACGCGCAAGATGATTTAAGTTTATAAATAGTACATTTCCATTCTTATAGAACATTGCATTTTCTGTTGTATATAAAATAAAATGATTGGGAAAAATAGGAGAAATGTTTAGTGTCAAATTTGATTATAATGTGTTGTATAAATAAAATTGAATTAGCTCAGCTTATAAAATTTGTTTCATTTGTATTTTTATATTTTCCTTAATTTCTTTATTTGGAAGTCAACAAAAAATGAAATATTTGTATGCATTAAATAAATTAAAAATGTTTTTATGTTTCAAAATATTTTTTACCTGATGATTAGAAAAATTAGTAGAAGAGTATACAATTTCGTAATAAAACAAAAGTATCAAGATATAATTTTGCTTCGATTATTTTAATTATTAAAAGATTTAACTGAAATTCGTATCAAACAGTTTTGATTCATATTCCTTAGATATTTCATAAATTGTTTTACATAAGTGATCTTCATAATTTTAGATAAATTCATAATATTTATATTTATTATCTCTTTTTTTGTAAATAAATAAATTCACCTCACCATCAGTTTTTCAATTTTAACTTTAAAATAATATTTAATAATATCGCCTTTGAACTGCATCAATATTCAAGTGATGCTTATCATGAAAATTGCAATAATTATTTTCGATTACAGACGTGCTTTATATACATACGACAAATGTAATTAGAAAATTTTTCCTTATGTATAATTTGCAACTCATTGGAAATTTAGATACTCAAAATCTAATTCTTTTTTAAGTAAAAAAAAAAGAAATACTTTTATTAATATTAATTTGTAAATCATCATTTTCAAAAATATAATTCATTTAAATTTATATTTTATTATCGCCAGAATATAAGTATAAATTTTAGTAACTATTTTCTAGAATTATACTTTTTTTAAAAAAAAATTCCCTTTAAATTTATAATTATGATAATGTGAAAGAGCGACAAAATATATTCCAAAATTAAGCTATTTTATTACATTGTATAGGATTTTACTCTTATTTCGGTTGAATATTTTTTCTGACCTTAATTGAAAAGGTCTTTAGTACTAGAAAATATTGGAAATGATGTACTACTCAAAAAAAAAACATTAATAATAGCATGAAATAAACTGAATTATAATTTACAATAAAAATCATTTTATTTGTATAAATATTTGAAAACTTCAAAATACTATAAAATAGTTTATGATTTCTGCTTAGCAAGAAATTTCACAAATTAGTTTTCTGTGAGCTTTTGAGAAAGATTATTATTATCACTGTCAAAATTAATTTCAAAATTTTAATATTATAATATATTTTTGATTTTCAAAAAATATCTTTTATATAAAATCAGAAACTCAGATCAGAAACTATCCTTAGTCATTTAATCGAATGCATTCGCGTAAAGTAAAATATAAAGATATTTGATATTACATACATCACGTACAATGCTTATTTAATTGATGAAATTGTATGCTTGTATCGATATGAAAAAAATGTGTATATAAGTAAAAAAAAATTTAAGACGTATAACAATGTCTTTAAAACATATTAATGAAATACAGAAACATTAACTATATTACATGTATAGTATTTAGATGTACATAAATTATAATTTTTCTTTCATACTAGTACCTGCCAATGGCTGAGTGGTTAACATTCCTTATTCCTGGGCTGTTGGTCCCATGTTCGAATACCGGTTTGGACAGGGATGTCTCCTTCCTTCTTCTCTTTATTGTTTTATCCTTCCTTTTTCTGAGATGATTAATGAATGTGCCCCACCCCCATATAAATGGGTTTGTGGTAGTGTAAGGTGGGCAATGCTACTCTCAGCCATGACTTGATTCACAGGTGCTCATCGGGTAACGCTAAATGAGTAGCAGTTTCCGGCATTGTTGTGGGCGACGGGTCAATCATTTTGTGCCCCGCAATGAGAAAGAAAGTGTTATTCTGATTAAATGTCTCTAAAAATGGGATGCAAAATTTTCATACTTCTATAAGATATACGTGAGTATAACTATGTTATCGAAATTTGCAAACATGGAAGCTGCTGAGATACAGAAATTTCATTTTAGAATTGAAATATTTTCTATTCATACAACTGTTAAATATAATAAATAAAAGAGATTTATTAAAAAATACAAATAATTTCATGAAATCCAAAAACAAAGGATAATGCACACTTAGTTATGACATCATATTTATTTAAATATTATAAATAACAATTTTAAAACATATATGTAAATCTTTTTTGGAATTTTAGTATGAATATTTACAGCTTTTTTTTGTTCTAAGAACTCTGGGGAATTCACATAAATATCACATAAAATGATTATGTTAAGAAATGTTTGACAACAAAAGAAATTTATAGATTTTAAGAGTTTCATAAACCTTTAAAACTTTATGCACAAAACGGAAAAAAAAGTAATGTTGATAAAATCTTATAAATATAAAATGAAATGTGCATAGAATCAAAGATGTATGATGTAAATATGTAGATACTTTCTGATTTTAATACTTTGTAGATGTACACTTCTAAGTAACATCTTTTGCTTCCCCATGCTAACGAACTCATTTACCTCCTGAAAATATCATAAAATGTTTTACGACTTTGAAAGTTAAATTTTAAGAAAAAGTTTATATCCAAGATTGTACTTTTCTTCTTAGGTTTGACATAAAAAGTAACTTATTTTCTTTCATACAAGAAAATAAACTTAATACAGGAGTCTTATGCTGAATATAAGTAAAAAGAAATGATTAAATTTTAGATGGAGAAAATAGCTTCTCAATTAAACCATTTTCATAAAGTTTTAAAATAATATTTTAAACTGTATTATTGACTTACAACTTAATCAGCTGAAAATAATATAATTAGATACGTCAAAAACTCAGAATAACTCTTGAAAATTTTATAGCTTATTTAAGTTTTCTTTTAAAATCTTACATTTTAAAATTATGTGTGACATAGAAATACATATTTAAGGTTTGAATATTTTATGATGTAAGAGAGAAAGCATTGAAAGATGTTAACATGCATAAAAAAACATTTCTCAAAATAAGTTTCTGGTTTTGTAGAAAAAAAATTTTAATTTTTCTGTTTACTACGAAAACATATTAACTTATATCAGTCTAGATTATTCGCCTTTCTGAGAAATTTCAGTAAGATAAAATTAATCCTCCCTTATATGATTTTTATTCGAAATATTTAGTAATGTAAATAAATAGTTCATAATTTTTTATTTGAAAACTTAAAAAAGTTTATAAAATGGGATATACTCGTTTCATTTGCATTTGTAAAATATTAAAAAAATGGCAAAAGATACTGCAATGTGCAAAAGGTCTAATTAAATTCTGTAAACTTTTCATATATAAAAGTAATCTTTTTGTAACCATTCATGTGAAGCAATGGTTGTATGCTTAATAAATCTCTTGGAGTTATTAAATGTTCTCCCAAAAGGTTTCTTAAAATTACTTAGTCAAGTAAAGTGTTTGAAAACTTTGAATATCATTAAACATTTATGAGATGTGTCACTTTCAATGAAAAACAAGATTATATATCTTTCATCCATACGATTTATACAGTTGACTTCAGTCAAAAATTATTTTTAATAAATTATTTAAGGAACATTAAAAATTATAGCTGTGTTAAATTTGATTAAAAAAATATATTATTGTCTGTCCTTTTAAAAAAATATTTTTCCATCACATAACTATTATAAAAAATAGAACTTTCATGTAGATTATCTAAATATAGATTAGTTAATATAATTAACATTTTACAATTAATAATAGATCAATAATAATTTCGGAAACAACTCTTAAAAATATTTTAAATTGCATTCTCATTTACAATTTCCATCACAAACGCCTACAAAATATTAAAGAGCTTTCTCAAGAATTAAAAAAATATCCTTGTATTTTTATAATTTGATATAATTACCCGAAAATATATTTAATAATACATTTTTGTATCTTGATTACATTTTGGTTAGTTTGTATTAAAATGCCGGTTTCGAAAGTAAAACCGAGTAAATATTAAAATCAGAGTTTTAATATTTATGCTTTTGTTTATTAACTGTAAATGAAAATGATGATCTAATTTATGTAGATAATGATCTAATAATAATGTTGATTATGTAAAAAGAATTAGTTTTATTACAAATCTTTGATGATATTTTAAGATCATATTTCAAATCAACAACATTTTATAATGCGAAAACATGAAAAAATATTCAATACAAAGTCATGTAAATTTATACTAACTGTAAAATTGCATGAATCATCATGCGGTCTGCGAATAAAGTATTTTCATAGTCTTTTTTTATTATGGCTTGAATATATATTATAGTAAGAATTTGAAATCTTTTTACATAATAATATGGCTCATTATTTTAGAAAAAATTTCTCGGAAAGCAATGCATGGATATCAAATAGATTGTATCAAATTTCAGCTATAAGGAAAATGTTAAATTTAGATTAAATATTAATTTAATTAACTATTTTTCTTTTGTATTCCGTCAGATAAAATATTACATATTAATTTCAAAAAATGTAAAGGAAATTTTTCAATGCAATAATTTAAAATAATGAATAAGATTTAAAATAGTGAAAAATATTATTTATATTAAAATTTTAGCATGTCATTGATAGTCTGAAGAAAGTACTTAATATAATTTAAGTGAAAGAATTATATTTAGATCCAATTAAATATATTTTAATAAAAAGACAAATTTTTGTCTATATTGAAAAGAGATAATATTTCTTGTGTTAAACTCTATTTTGCTTTTTTAACCTTTAGATTGTTCTTCTGAATCTTCTTACAAGGTTTCTTACTGCTGTTTGGAATCCTTTTTAAACTATAAAAATTACATTTTGTGTGCAAAATGCTATAGTAAGGTGACAAGCAAACGAAAGTTTTCCATCATTGTCACAAATACTACTTTCCCAAATGTTCACTTTACTTTGTTGTTAACTACATCAAGAAATATCTGATAATCATTTGGCAATTTTTTCTGTCACTAGAACTCAAAAAATATTCTAAAATAAATCTAAATTATAAATATTCTTCTGTAATATATAATCCCAATTAAGGAAATATTATAAGACTTTAATAATTATAGAACAATTACGATTTTATTTCTTTTTTGTAATAAGAACTTCAAAGAACACAGTTTACACGGATTACATTAAAATTCTCTTCTGTAGTATTCATCATCATTAATGTTGTTACATTTTATTATTATAAATCAATAAATGAAATACTTATTAAGTAATAAGTAAATGTTAAAAAAATGTAAGCAGTTATAAAACTTGAGATTATTAAATTATTATTATTAGAAATTCTAAATATTTTTAGCGAATTAAACAGGGAAATTCATTTACAATGGAGATAATGTTTGAGTTCCATTACGTTATAATTTTTATGATTAAATATCTGAAATTGAATCAAAAATTTCGAATGATGATGCTATATAAATTATGTATTTCCTTGCTTTCATTTCAGGACAATTGAAGCTAAATTAATCATAAGATTTTAAATATGTTTAAAAATAATTCTTATTTAAAATATATGCAAATATCTGCAACATTAAATATTAGTTTATGTAATGTATTAGTAATCATCATCACCATAACTGGGCAGATATCATAATGTAAGCCAAGACAAGCCACACAAGGCCATTTCAATTAAAGTCTAATAATAAAGTATTGTAATTATTATATCGGGAAAGCTTTATTTATCCTTTATTTTAGTTACTCTTTTCATTTAATACATAAAAGCTTGAAAATCAACATGTAAAATTTATGACAATCAAGTGTAAGCAAATAGAGCTTAATATAATTTTCTAAGTCTTTTGAGCTTCAAATTAATATAGTCAATATGGAAATTAGAGATGGCATTGCGTTTACACATAAATACAATAATTCTTGTAAGAAAATGTGTATCAGGAGTCTAAAGTATTACTTTTGTTTGAAAGATATTATTTTATCTGCTATTTTGATAATAATTTCTTAAAGCTTCATCAATATCATTGAAGCGCCATTTAAAATATTACTTAAAGAAGGTTTCTATTTTGCTTAATTTAGTATCCTCATTGTGTTACAACTGATATACACAATGAGAATAATTAAATTAAACCTATTTAGGAGTCACAATAGATATTATTTTAAATTTTTAAACATGTAAAAATAGAATTTCAAATGCATAAATCTGATGTTTGTGTGTTTAATTACAGGCAGTTCTGCAACAAAAATATCAAAAGAAAATTAATAATACTATATATATTATTAAATCTTTCACATAATTAAAATTTTTAAACTTTTTATTAATCAAATTATTAATTATAATTGATATTAAATATTTAAGACCATGCACACATTAATTATCATTATTATATATTATTAATTATCATTCTTACAAATTATATGGACATTCAATTTGATCCTCATAAATGCATCAAAATGATTGTCCATGTAAATACTCGTTATGGTCATTGTCCTGCTTTTATAAAAGTAAAATTTGTAATCTTAATTCCATTTTCTTTTCAACTTGCTTATCTTGAAAGTTTAGAATATATAAAAGAGAAAAAACTTCTCATAATTTTGGAATGCACAGGATTTACTAAATATTTTAATCAGATTATTAAATTTAATTACAAATTTTAAAGACATCTAGAATATTCCATAACATATACAATGAAAACTAATGAAATTTATAATTATAAATTAAGCAATTAATAAAAGGAAAATATAATATTGAGCACTAATTTTCATCATTATAGAAAACTATAAATATAAAAATAAAATTGTACCTGAGGAAAATAGTAAAAATTCAATTATGTTTGATTAATATAAGTACAAATAATATTTTTTTGAAAATTTCATATATGTATATCTACTAAAGTTTGACAAGCAATTACTGTAATATTTTTTAACTGAATAAAGTAATTCATCATAAATTAATTTATTAATAGATTGAGTAATTACTCACTCAATTAATAATTTATAAGGCTAGTTCTAAGTTTTTGCAGGTTATTTGTTAACAGATTTAGCCAAACAAGTGGCATTCACATAAAAAAGTTATGTTACGAGAAAGAAGTTAGTTTAACTAATTTATAAGAAACTTATTCTATTTTTATTACTCTTCTGTAAGATGACATTTTAAAGTTTTCTCTCCTTTTGAATTAAGCTATAAGTATTCACTGAGAATGTTCGAGAAGGAACTAGCCTGCATTTTAATTAAAACAATTTAGTATGCATTTCTCAAGCAAATTACATAATTTCCGAGAAAAATAAGTGAAACATAAATTTAAAAATTTAATAACACATGAGTTTTATTTCTGAGCGGCATACTACCTTTTTCATAAGCAAATTACTTTACTTGTCTCATTTTCCTTTATGAAATTTTAAATAAACTTACTAGATAGAACAAAAATAAAATTTGCTTGATATAAACATTTCTCATTTTCTTGAGTTGAAAAATTTGAATTTTTTAATTGAATATTTAAGAAGTTAGTTAATG
This sequence comes from Latrodectus geometricus, assembly GCA_026290005.1. Taxonomy (NCBI): domain Eukaryota; kingdom Metazoa; phylum Arthropoda; class Arachnida; order Araneae; family Theridiidae; genus Latrodectus; species Latrodectus geometricus. Next base: position 52,633 of record JAPDSC010013529.1, on the reverse strand, counting down.
TTCTAATTATCAAGCTTTTCACAACACTTCATGCTCCAAGCTATAAACTGAACCAAGCCAAGTTCGAGAGGACTTTATTTTTCATTATACGTGGCAATTTATAAGTTAAAAATGCTCGGAACATGTGAGGGAATTGTAGAGGTTTTCTTCTGTGTTATTATAAATATTGTCAGCTAGCTATGGTTCGTGCTGCTTACGTTTATGCCGAAATGCACAGCATGTTGCATAATTTAAGTTAAATAGAATTAAAATTTTTAATCCTTAAAGCTATAAGTAATTTATGATTCATAAAGCTGTAAAACAGGTTATATATCGGATTTAAAAATTAACCTAATTATTGTATGAAATAATTAAATAATTTATCAATTGATTATTTTTTAATAATTTAGTCAGCTTTACTTTAAGCAATTTAAATAGGAGACTACTACATAGCTACAAGTAATTTCAAAGACAAGATATAATTCCATTAATGTACTTAAATACTACTTATAATAAGAATTTAATTGAAATCTGAAACAGCAGGATATTTTACGAAAACTTACCTTATAGAAATGTTTATTTTGCATAATGTTTTTATTTTTAAACAACAAATTATGTTTACAATTTCTGTAGACGAAGATATGTTTAATATATTTTTTTAAAAAATACAAAATGAATATTTATAATGTTTATATGGAGTATTGAATATGGTTTTTATTCTCAAAATCAAAGTGAATGTTAATAAAATGAATCGCAATTTCTCAGAGCATTTAATTTATCACTATTTGATGTGTTGAAGAAAACATAAATATTAATTTCATTTAATATTTAAATAAAAGAATTTTGATATTACTTAAAAAAGTGTAATCTTTATATCAATAGAATTTCACATGTAAATTATACGAAAAAAGAAAAACTATTTTACAAATAACACTGGAAATTTCACTTTAATTGATTGCGTATTTAGTAAGTTAAATCATTATTAAATGAAATTAAATATAAATTGCATTTAAGGTATCAGAAATCCATTTTATTACAGAAAAGTAAATTCGAAAATTTCAGTTAAAACAGTAAACATTGTCTTGAGAAATAGGGAAATAGTATATGGCATTTTAAAACTGCAATGCTAATAAAAATAATGGTCTCAAGTGGTGCAAAAAATATTCACAATTTTAAATATGTAGCATTTTTATCTCGTTCACAGATAAATTGGCTATATTATTAGTGCTCTTAGGAAAAGAATGAATAAAATGTATGCTTAAGTTTCCAACTTTTTAATTAAAGAAATTTTAAAGATGTTTACATGTTACGCAAATTAATAAAATTACGTTTTCTTTTTATATAATGCGACAGCGACATTTATTCACTTTGTAACTTATATTCAATACTTTGATAAATTTGTAATATATATATATATATATATATATATATATATATAATAAATTTTGTTAATATATGACCAAGAATTGCATGAAAATTTATTAGCAAATTATGATAAAACAGTTTATTAGAAAGGAATTGAAATAATTTGTATATGCTTCCAATTTTAAATTCTCCTCAACTTCATTTTGCACAAATATATTTTATATACCTGACGAAATATTAGAGTTTTGTTAATAAGCACTCATCTCTGTAAACTGAAGTATAATCTAATTTATTATAGGCCTTAATCATATCATTTTAAATGTAGTGATTTAAAGTAAATTATATTAGTCAAAAGTTACAACGAAGAATACAATTAAATTATAAATATAATAATTTAATGTTTCCTTGATGTAGTAGAAACGAGAGAGATATAGAATGGAGATAGCGATGCATATCTATAACAAGAGATATGGTTAAATGCGTCGAATAATATTGAGTTAATTAGTTTCGAGCCCTGTCACTAACAATCTCATTAAATATTGCAGCATATTATACATAAAGCTGTATGAATTTGCACTAGACGCATTAACATAATGTAATAATAGTTAATCTAAATTTTAGCTCTTTTTCATTAATGAATAATTAAACCTGAAGGAAAATATTTCTCTGATAATATAAAGCATGTTAAACAAAATCATAGTCTTAATTTAGTTAAAGATATTCTTACAAAACATTCCAAATATATTAAATAATTGAAATTCAATAGAAAAATATATCCTTAACTTACTGAAAGTTAGTTTTTATAAATCTGCCTTTTTTTTTAATCTTCCAAAATATTAAAATGTGTTTAAAATCAAAATTAATATCTTAAAAAAATATTCAAGTTATTATCATAATTTGATAATTGATAGTCCTGTTATAAATGTTAATTTATTTGAAATAGCAAAATCAATTATATGCAAAAACAATCTTGAATCGCTAAAAAATACTTTATTTGCTTGGTTGCTTAAAAAACACATATTTAAATATTGTTACAAATTAAGTAGTAATTATTTTTAATAAATGTTTTCAAAATATAAATGAATATTTTTTTTTATTTAGGGTGAATGTGCATATAATTATACAAATATTTAAGAGAAAATATGAGGATGGATTATCAAAACAGAAATTTAATTTTCAATAAATGTGAAAATTATTTTAGTCTTATTCGACTCTGTATAGCTTTTTTATTTAAAAAAAATTTAATAGCATCGGTTTTATGTGCTAAAGAAATAATTTGAAGTGATATTCATGTTTAACAGAAATCTGGCATTCAAATTAAAAACTAATTATAACATAAAAGTGGTTGTCTGATAGTTGAAGAAAAATATTTGCTTCTTCTGTAACAAATTTATAGCTGAGTTTAATTTATTGTATGACAAAATAGGTAACCGATAAAATTTTATGAATATATTTTGTTCAAATTTCTATTAATGTTACTTAACACATAAATATTTTCAAATATATTCTTGTATAAATTGGTCGTTATAGTTCTAGCAGAAAAATGTCAATATTTTCAATCAATAGAATAATTTTTAAACTTATATCTAATATATTCAAATCCCCTTAAATTTATATTTGCAATCTGTCAGAAATATTAGGATGGAATATATATAATGAAATTTTATAATTTAACATTAAAATCATTACGTCAAACATACATCTCATACTTTTTTGTTCCAAATAAATTACTTTCTTTGTTCTAAATAATACTTTGAAAGATGCTTATAAGATTTTATTGTGTTAAGTCCACTGTTTACCCATTATTTGAGCTTTCTAAAATTTTGCATTTCTGCACATGATGCCAGTATCCTACGAACTATATTACTTACAGAAAACGCATGAGTATTGCCGGACTGCTATTATTTTAAATATTGCAAAAATAGAAACCAATAATTTTCTCGTTATCATTTCATTCATGGGGTATGAACTGTGGTATCATGTAGATTCTTATTTCTATTCATAATATCTAATCGTTGTTTGATTTCATTTTAGGCAAATGAAAGCTTTTATTACTGTCTTAAGTAGGTTTTGGGAAATAAATAAGCAGCAGTAACATCTATACATGGCTTCTAAATTTCTTGTTGTCATTACATTTCCAGAAAATATTTGCTTTTTAAGAAAGTTAAAGGATTCTTAGGTATTGAATTTGGTGAAAATGTACCACATACAGTATAATAATTATGTCTAATGAATGCAATATATTATTTTTATTGCTTCTTTGCATAGTGCATTGAAGATCAAGTAATGTATATTACTTTTAAAACTACCTTTATTTAATAATATTTTCCTCATGTGGTGGTATTTCATTTATAAAAGTACTTACACTAATGGTGTAAATTACTGTCGATTTTAAAGTTTTGTAAATATGAATTGATTTTAATGATTCTATGCTAGAAAGTTCTTTTAATCTTATACACATTTTCCTTGATTTTTTATATATTGAAGCAATGTAATTTCTCAACTCTAACAATTTACTTATGATTTGCATTAAAAGTTAATAGGTTATTAAATATAAATGTTACCATATATACACTTTTTTGAATGATGCGATGTATTATATGTTATTATTAATATTGAATTTTTTATACAATTAAATTATTAACAGTCATAATTTCAATCCATTATTGTTTCAAATGTTGGTTAGGAATATATGTTATGTTAAAATATAAATGTACAAATATTTGAGAAATTTTCTGTTCAAAAAAAAAAAAGAGATTTCAAATCTAAATGGAATTAATTCTTCATCATTAATGTTCCAATAACATTTTAAATACAATCTTATTTAACATATTACCTTATTATTTAACAGATGAAAATAATCAATATTTTTAATTAAAAATTGTAGAAAATTCATTACTTAAATAATGCTTAAATTTGTTCTATACATTCTATTAATCATCGGAGGAAAGTCTTTCTCGATAGAAACAAATATATTTTAGTATGTGGAAGAGAATCACTAAAAATAAAGATGTGGTAAAGAAAATTTATAAAAGTTTGATTTGATGAAATATGTAGCATCCATATTTCTTTATAAATTATATAACATTTAAATTTTTTAATTAATCGAAATCAAACGTTTAATCAGACAGATAACTAATTTTCTTGTGTTAAAATAATTAATTTTGTTTTTTATTGACTGATAATTAACTTTCTTATTGTTAGTATTATAATATATAAATGATTATGGCATATGATAGCTGAAAATAAGATATATTTGTTGTAATAATTAATCGCTAGTCCTTCACAATTTTAGGAAAGCACGTCTTTAAGAGTGAATTTGTTTGAGAGTTTTTCGAGTTTATTCCCTTGCGATACGTGAATACGGCTCGCTATTTGGGAAAATTCTTTGAAGAAATACGCAGGGAATATTAAAAACGTCTTACATGGCCTTCAATCATTAAGGCGTCCACTGTGTAAATAAATTTCAAAATCCTTCAAAATGCAATTATAGAATTATAAGTATCAGAAAACAATTATCTTGATTTCTGAAAACTAAAAATTAATAATACTAAATATGTTATACTTATTTAAAATATAAATGACACTCATTATAAAAATTTCTCCTGCTTAAAGGAGTAATTCAACTTAAAACAGATTAAATGATTTACCATTAATTCTAAATTTTTAATGTTATTTTGGTTAATTAATGTTTACAAATTATAGTCATTAATTTGAATTTTTTTACATTTTTCTAATGCAAATCTGAGTATGTTATTTTATGATAATTTTATGGAAATATAACTCTGAATATTTTTTTTCGTAAAAAGGATTGACGAACAATGAACCAATAGAAATATATTAAAGCTTTATAAAAAATACTAATAAATTGTTTTGAAAAAATTTTAGAAAACTTTATTCTATAGTTTTAAGTTAAAATAAGTTACTTTTTCAAAATGTTTCAAGAAATTTTGTTCATAACTTTAATTTTATCGAAATATTTTAAAGTAAATTAACTTATTTTTAACTTCATGAAAATTTTGAAAAATAAATTAAGGAAGAGAACATAAATTTCTTGGATTATTTTTTGTGATGCTACTTATTAAACCATTAAGTACAGAAATATTGGTAGGTCAGGGACCCAATTGGCCCATATTTAATTACCTTGGGTTTGAAAAGAATAAATATTCCAAAAGATTGCAATACTAAGTTCTTACTGATTTGTTAAGGATTAAGTTTTACTTATGAAATCAGTAGTAAATCAAAACTTTGCTTGAAAAAACATAAAGGCGCATTTGTTTGATTAGCTATTACCAAATAATGAAAGAAGTCCTATCTGTAAAATAATGAATTTTCTATACGAAACATTCCTATATTAGAAATATTAAATTAAAAATTATTAAAAATAATTGTACTCAGATAAAAGGGACGGTTTTCTTAGTAGTTAAATCCTATCAAAATTTATATTCTAGTTCTTAACGCATGATTTAATTTAAATATAAATATTTCGATAAAACTTTTTCAGTTTTTGATGTATATATATATTTTTAATTTTTTATAATTAAAATGTCTTTTAATCTAGTTTTCGATAAAAATGTCAATATTACTCTAAATCATTAAATTGAATTTCGAGAGTTTAAAATGATTCTTAATTACTTTAAAAATTATTATAGGCTCTAGTTTATCATGAAAATTGAAGATATTTTCTATTTGTATTGCCTTTTAATGTTATTATAACCTTTAATTTAATTTACTTTCATTGTTTTTCAATGTAATTCAGTGTAATCATCAGATATAGCTAAATGAACACAATAGCTATGTTAATTGGCACATAATTTTATTTTAATTTCAAAAAAATTAATAACTTTTTTATTTTAAAAATATAATAAAAGTTATTGCAACTTAGAATTATAAGAGGAAGTGATTACATTAAATTGGAAATTTTAGCACAATAATGGATTTTTAACTCTTAAAACTATTTAATATTAGATGTTTTTATTTAATATTAGCTATTTAATATTAGATTAATATTAGCTAATTAATTTAATTTAATATTAATTAATTTATTATATTAATTAATTTAATATTATTTTTATATTATAATAATAATTTAATATTATTAATTTATATAATTATTAATTTAATATTATAATAATAATATTAATTAATTTGATATTAGCTATTTAATATTAGAATTTCTTATCATTCATTTAGAATGATAAGAAATTCCAGAAAAGCGTAAGATAAATAAGGAAAAAAACAAGGTAAAAATATTTGACTGCAAAAAAGTGAATAAATTTATATTGCTCTTACTATAAAGTACGCAAATTAATGTTTTTCCTTAGTTCAAGAAGAAAAGGAAAGTAGCGGTAAATAATGAATAATAAAAGAAACAACACCTCTACATAAAATATGTTATTCGCATAGCTATTAATCTATTCTAAATATTTTTTTCAAGTAACAAGATAACATAACTTTAATCAAATATTTCATTTTGATTATTATTAAAAATAAATCTATTTTATTTTTTGTTTATATTACAATCACAGTGATAGCATTACAACAGGATCACAAAGCTATTAATATCCTAAATCGAAGTTAATAAATTAAATATTGTTCCCTCTCTGAAAAAAAAAAAGTTAGGAAATTTTAAATGAGCAGATTTTTTGTAGTTCTTCACAATAAATATTCAGTGTTTTTTATATAACTTTTTGACGAAGTTATTAATAAAACCTTAATATTTTATAGATTAAATTTTAAGCAAATATTGATATTAATTATGAAATTAACTTATTCAATAAATTAATAAAAAATGTAATGAAAGCATCTGAGTAAAAAGTATTTTTTACATTCATAAAGTATTTAATTTCTAGAAGAATAATAAAAACCTTCCTTCATTTTTTTATCTTTGCCATGTACTATATTTTTTCTGATAATCAAATTTTTTATTCTTCAGTAATAATGAAGAATTAGATGCGTGATATTAAATACTTATTGAAAGAACAAGAGAAAAAAAAATATCAATTTCGGTCGGCATGATAATTAAATTTCATTTATCCTGTTTTTAAA
>JAPDSC010013529.1:26023-44841 GCA_026290005.1 Latrodectus geometricus | reverse complement strand
TTTAATGTTATAATATAATATGACATTAAATAAGAATAAAACTAAAACAAATGGAAACATAAGTAAGAAAATAATAAAGCTGCCTGGGGAAATTAATAAAAACATAGGAAATGATTCGCAGGGTAAAATAAATAAACAAGATGATTTAAAATTTATCGCTATTTTTAACTACATGAATAATTTAGAATTGATAAAATGTAGATTCTTTACCAGTATGACTTTAATTTAGTTATTAAATTAAAATGTACAAAAGCACAAGTTAGCATGAAAAAACATTAAAAGCTGTTTGTATAAATAAAAAAAAATACGCTGACAGGAAAAAAAAATTAATCAAGCTGCTTACATTATGATGATTTATCAAACTCTAATTTTAATATAGCTCATATCAATTAAGTTAATTTAGAAACTATGAAGCGTACTCATCTATTGTTGTTCTTTGTTAATACTAACCACAATCCATAAAATCAAAACTTAAAATATAGTAGAAATTAATAGTCATAGAAACTTTTCACGAAATTTTATCTTATTTAGCGAATTTTTATCTTCGAGTATTTATTAGAAAAATGTATGAAATTAACCAAGAGACTTAAATTTCATTGCAAAACTTTAATTGCAGCTTTGTAATCAGAATTTATGAAAATAATGTCTGTATTACATGATTCATATACAAATTTAATTAAACTAATACTATTTGCGCTAACAATTACATTCTTACTTCTATGACTAATTAATTTTCCTACAATTATACTTATATAGAGAGAGATTCTCAATGCTTAGAGAAACATTATGATACTAATAATCCAAAATTATAATCAAAGAAGTTTGTAGCGACTTTAAAAAATTGTAATTTTTCACAAGAAACGATAATTAAAAATGCTATATATCGTTATGTTTACAAAACCTTAGGACAAAATTTACAAGCATTTAAAAATAATTTTTGCATAAATATCATAAAAAAGTTTCTTCAAAATGAACAAAATGTTAGTTTAAAGTTTCAATGTAGAAAACAATTTACAAAATATAATTGGCTTACTGATAAATAATTATATTTCATTTGAAAAAAGTACCTTTAATTTAAAGTGAACATAATCAATAACCATATTGTTAATTATATTATTAAATAAAATAAATTATCATTGTTGAAAATAACAGATTTTGTTTACCATAATCTAATATTGATATACAATCTACCAATATAATATTCTTAAAATAAATTAAATGATATTTAAAACAAGATTGAAATCATTTAAAGAATAAGTATTTGTATAAAAAGGAAAGAAATATTACTTTTTCTTTTAATTGTGATGAAAGTGTAGTTTGAAAAAATATTGAAAGATATATAGATATATCAGGTATTTTATTCTCAAAATTATATTAATCGATTATTTCTATTAATATTTACCACGGAAAATTTAATTGTTAAAATTTCAAAAATATACTGAAAAAAATATATAATTTAAAATAAAAAATAAAGTCATTTCTTTAAAAGTATTATTATAAATTAAATAATTTTACATAATTGTCGTTTAGGATCTGAGAAGAAAATTTCATACTTGTATTTATAATATTTATGATTTTAATTTAAAAGTTTTATTGGTATCGTGCTTGGTATTTCAATGAAATTACATTGAAATAGTGTTGAAATATTTTGCATGAAACTGAGAATAGCAGATGGTACCAATATCTTTGCATTGTGGAAGCATTTTTCAATTTCCGATTCTTCACAACATATGAAAAAGGCTATTGTGCATGGGGACATGAAAGGTTAAATTGTAAAGAAGTATTTAAATAATATACGTTTCATATATAAATAAATATAATATTTTTGCAATGCTTCAAATATTTCAAAGTATATCTGAAAAATACTAACATTTAAAATTCTAAAATGTTAATTATTAATATCGTTAAGAAAACTAAAATTGACAGAAAATAAGCAGCTTTGTCTTACCAAAAAGTTTGTTATAATCTTCTCCCTCTCCCAGAAAATGAGAATAAAAAAGAGGATTTTACTGAAAGAGGTTTGAAGACTTATTTCAGAAAAATGACTAAATTTTCAGATAAGTTAATTCATGCATTAATTATTTCAGAAGCAAATTATATATATTGCGTGTATAAAAATGTCAGCATTGGTTGAGAAAGTGTAATATCTAAGACAATGTTTTCCCGTTTCGAAACAATTGCTTTAAAGGAAAATTTTTATGCGTGTTAATTTTAATTTAAGGAAATATTTACAATCTGTAAAAATTGCAAGGTATTCCAAAAAAACACATCAACATATTTTTATCAAGAATAATTAAAGCTGAGAAATATTAATATATTTTCATAAAATTTCAAATTGATAATTGTTTTGAAAGTTTAACTACGTTTTTCTTATAAATGTAGTGAAAAGTAATAATGAAAAATACTTACCTTTTAATAAGGTTCAAGTATAAAAAAAGAAAACATTTTCTGTAGTTTAATACGCCATAATGGATTAAAAGAAATTGGTAAACATATATTTTAGTATTTTGAAACATTAAATAAAGTACAAAAAATGCGTATTTTTTGTGTATGACAACATGTCCTTAAGAATTATAAGTATATTTGTGTGTGTGTAATTAAATTTTCCTTTATCTTCTTAAGCATTTATCTTTCCTATTAAAATACAACACTCTCTCATACAAATTCTAGATTAGTAGGGCACAAATACTGTTGAATAGATTCATATACATCATGAAATATTTTTTAAATGAATTTGAATTATTGAACATTCTAAGTGAATGCCTATGCATCAAATGTGTAGTGTAATGATGCAAAAAGACCATATTACATATTTCAAAAATTTTAATTATGTTAAATAAACAACTAATTACTTGATTTAATTTTTTGGCAAAAGAAGTGAGTAAAGAAACAGTTGTAGTTAATGCAATTAGAAAAAAATTCATATCTTTATATGTAAAATTATGAATGCAGGTGTAACACTTTTAAAAGTCAGAAATAATATCAAATAATTTAGATGCGAAAAGAATTTATAAAAATTCTGAGCAACATAAATAGTACACAAAGTCTAAGATAGATAAGAAAATATAAGAAACCATTTAAATGTATGTTACGTCTTCATTAATGTTTGTACTTAAAGTTTACGCAATAATCCAAATTAATGAAAATCAGTTTTTTCTGGTTAACTATGCCTAGGTTTAAAAATATAAAGGTATTTTAGGAAAAATAGTAATCTAAGACTACAAGTTTGAAGATATACTAATTCCATTGAAAATAATAAGTGAAAAAATTATAATTATATCCTGTTATCAATCTAAAGATTTTATTTCCATTAGATAAATAGCCAAGTTAAAATCAAATATTAGAAATTGTAGGATCAGTTATACTCAAATTCTAAAGTGAAAAATTCAAAGTTCTGATATTGTTATTAAATCTGTAGTATTTGGAATTAGTTGACATATATTTAGAGCAATAACGGATATATTTTACGAAATCGGCAAAATAAAATAAAGTTATCAATACGAATGTATTTCAATAAACATACATTCAAACCTAAGCATGGAGAATATGTGGTTAATTTCAAGCAAGAATACCCACATGATTTGAATCTTACTATTAAATGGAAACATCCAGAATATTGTTTTTAATCAAAGATAAATTACTGTTGTTAGTAAGAAGAATGTTCCCCAAAGTGCCCACATAGATTATATTTTATACATCTTATAAAGTACTAAGCCTTAAATAATAAATGTAAGGACACATGGACGGGAATTTATTATATTAAAAATGGAAGTAAAATTAATAGAATTTTTCTATATAAAGCAATACTGATAAAAATGTAAAAATCGTAAATGATTTAACTTTCAAACAATAAGATTTTTTATGTTTACTTTTTACGTCTGAGATGATTAATATAACTTACTATTAAACAAATGTTTCATACAATGAATTTTTCCTAAAATATGTAAATTAATTATTTTTAGTTAAAATATTCTAATTTTTTGTCAATATAATTACTGATGAAAAGTGAAAATTAAAAAAAAAATCAGAACAATACTAGTTGTACAATTAAATTTATGAACGCATCTTCTTAATGTTAACGCAATGACTAGTCATAACTGAAAGATTAAAATAACCATAATGTTTGTTTAAATTTATTAATAATATAATCCATCATGATTAAGTTTCTTCGTCTGAAATTTGCAGCTTAGAAAAAAATATTGGTGAAAAGGATGTGAAAGATTTCAGAAATATGTTGAAACAAAGTTATTAATCTGTAGATACTTTGATGATTTTGTGTGAGTTCTAGTAATATTCTAAGGTTTTAATATCGGCAAAGATTTTGTATAAAAAAGGTGGCAAATATTCATTTTGGTGGTTTTGTTTGATTTCTTGTAATATTATAAATTTTCAATAATTGCGATGTTTTTATATAAAAAGTATTGCAAAAATATACATGCTATTATTAATATACATGTTAAATATACATAAAATTATTTCATTATAATTACCCTTCTTCTAATTTGAATAATGTATGCTCAGTAATAAATTAAGTATGCATAGACATTAGCATACAATATATTACATGTTTACTTATATATATATATATATATATATATATATATATATATATATATATATATATAACATTAGAAAAATTAGAAAATAGGTAACCCAAATACAATTTACAAATTACTTAGTGCTTGTTGGCCAAAAAAAATTACTTAACTTGTAAGTACCATAGATAGATTAAAATAAAATTAACAATATTTTATGCATTAAAAAGATGTTGATTTCTGTCTATAAAACTTACAGCTCTCAGATATTTGTAAAAAGAGATGAAAGTAAATGGCCGTTAGCATATTTTGAATATAATTTATGATTTTCATTCATAAAACATTAACATAAAAGAAAAATATTCCCATTACGATTTACATTTGTTGAAATAAGTTTACATTTATGTACTATATTCAAAATTAGTATTAAAATTATAAACTAATTTTCTCCTAATATTTTTCAAGAGAAAAATAGAAGTTCTTTCAGGTAAAATTAAGCTATGTATTATATTTATTTAAGGCTTATGAAACTAAGAACTGAATGAATACAAAACAATAAGAATGAATAATGAATCAATTTATAATATAGAACTATGGAACATACTACCGAAAACTTTGCTGTGCCTCTAGCATTTCTTCTAAAGGATTCTTGGCTTATTCAAACATTTGCACGAAATAAAAATGATAATGATAATTTCTTTTTAAAATAAGTAAATTGATGGATATTTGTTTTTCAAATGTTTCCTCCATATAATATATTAAGAACGAGGTTACTAGATAACAAAACAAAAGTTACCATCTTTAAATTTTGTTTTGTTATCTAGGGAGCATTCTTTAGAAAACTTTTAAGTTTACTTTTAATTTTATTGTTGAGAGATAAGTTATATGTTTTATTTTTTTAAAATGAATACTTATTTTATTAAAAGCACGATATAACATAATATAAATGTTAAATTTAATTTTTTGTATATTTTTTGTGTGTAAAATTTACAAATAAGAATATATACTAATTTTACAGATTTAAAAATTATGAAAATATTATTAAAATTGAAAATATTATTAATAATATCATTGTTATCCACAGTTATAGCCATGTCTTATAAGAAAATATATGGCTATAACTTCCTAATTTTAATAAAAAAGTACCTAGTTCCCAAATTTCTTAAATTTGGGAAATATAATTACCGTCAAAACTTACTCACAGTTGAAGAAAAACAAACAAGTTTTATATTTCCTACAAAACACTTTCATTAATAATGGAATTTAAGGACGAAAAATTAAACAAATTTTTCATTAATGCTTATACATTGAGTAAAGAAAATAGTAGTTTTATTTTGATATAATCAGATTATAATTAATTTTCAATTAGTTTTTCAATAATATAAATTGTAAGCAAAAAAAACTATTTCATTTAAAGATTTGTATATTTGTTAAATGATTAAAAAATGTTATATATTTTACGTTATAAATAAGATATAAATGATAAAGTATGTATAGGAAATCAAGTTAATTATTTCTTAGCATTTCATATGATTTCCTAATTGTATTTATGTTCTGAATTTATTTAGTTTATTGCTTTAAATAGAAACACAAAATGGATGTGAAACTTCAACTGCAATTATAATTGAAATTTTTTAACAATACCGTTGTGCTTATCTTGAAATATTTTGCTTGAATCGTTTCTCTTATGTTGAATGATAAATGTATTTGATAAAGAAACATCTATCCAATACTACTTTGCAAATATATACTCATAAATAATGATTTATTAAAAATTTGAACAATGATGTTTTAATATATTGTTAATCTTTTTATATATATATTTTATATACTTTAAAAATTAACTTTGGAACATTTTTTTAAATAAATGTATTTCTTTTAACAAATTAATATTACATAAGTTATTTATTTGATATAATTAAAAATTGCATAGATCCAAGAAATTTCAACTATTGTAAAACATTAAAATATTTTTTTTTTCATTTTCAAATATTTATTTATTAAAGTTATCTTCACTTTGCGTATACTGCATAGAGAGAATTCCAATTTAATTGAAGCATATATGATATAATCATTTAACGGAGTTGATTGATGTATGACGCAGCAAGTGACATATTCAGAGACAAGCATTGAATCTAATTACCTTCAGTCCTATTCAGCATGATGAATGTTGTCTCCTGTTACATATAATGCAGCCATTCACACCACGCCATAATCAAAGAAAGATTAAATATCCAATGCGTCAGAGAATTAACTCTCACTTTAAATGCATTGCTTATTAAACATTTCATGACAGCTATAAACTGAATGACTGAAACATAAAAAAGTATAACTCAATAAGTACTTATATTCAAAATTGATATTCAAAAAATAATAAAAATCACTTGTATATTGTTTTTAATCATATTTGCATTTATGTTTGAGATAGGACTATCGTCATCATTACGTGCTCCTTTGTGAAATATTTCAAAGAATTTAAAAATAAATTTTATGCAAATTAAATTTTCAATATTAGATTTATATTCAAATGATTCATATTGTGAATTTTAGATTTTATTTCATATATTTATAGTTGTAAAATATGATGAATTCATATGCACAATTCATTTTGTCTCAGAATATTTAACTATTATTTTTAAATGAGGAGGAAATGTATCAAGTTTATTTAATATTTTCCTTTGGAAAATCACTATTAAATACTTTTGTGCAAAACTTTAATTATAAAAAAGAGAATTCACAAAATACCAAGGCCTCATTATATCTTAATAAGCAGGAGTTTTCGAGATACAAGCTATATTCCCAAAAGAAATTAGTTTATTTCTTGAAATCTGATTCGAATTAAGTACCGTAAGGTTTATAAATCCATTTGTTAAAAAATGATGTTTAAAACATTTATGTTCTGTTAAATTTCACAAAGTATTGTAAATCAGTATTATATGCAGAAATACTTTTCCATTCCAATATTGTTCTGGTAATAAAAAATATTCATATATTCTAATAAACATAAATTTATAATCAACACTTTAATTATACTTCTAATAAGAAAGAAATTATTTTTGTTTATATATGAATATAAAATAATATATTATTATTCCTAGATTTCTAAATGCTAATCGCTAATAACTATTATTCTAATTAAACACTAATGATAAAGTTACAATTAATTTTTCAGTTGGTGATTCTCAGAAAATTTCAAATGAAGTCTTTCAAATTTTACCTTTGTTAATAATAATATCTAATTCAATTGATGTTATACCAGCTGTTTTTTCAGCGGATTTACGTTTTATATCTTATATAGCTGCATTTATAGTATTATTACCTTATTAGAAAATCGAAACTATATAGTGCATAGTTGCATATGTGATATGATATTTCAGACAAGAAATGTATTAAAGTTAGAAAATTTTATGCATTCAGTCGAATTAAATAAAATAACAATATTTCCAATTCTTCAAATTCTATAAATAAGAAAACTGCATAGTATATATTTAGCAATCTCACACATAAAAAGAATACTATAAATGACGTTTTCATGTTATCTCTGTAACCTGATGAATAAAAATATTGTTTTTTTTCTCTACTGTTTATAAAATAATCCATCTGCACTAGATGCCTTTTTAAAGTCACATTGAGTTTCATATAAGTTCTTTATGTATAGTGTATCACAAATCTTGTCATGTAAAATTGTGAAAATAATTAAAGCATAATTTTATATTTTGAAGTTCTAACATACTAATTTCAATACATCATTTAAAACAATCGATTTTGGGTAAAATTTTAAACTTAAGAATATTTTTTAACATAAATAATTTAAAAATTTTAAGTTCAGAATTCAATACATCAATAACATTTAACCACCTCAATTAAAATAATTTATTTAAACAAATACGATTACACTCTTTGCGTGTTTTTAATTGAATTCATTCTTTGATATTATTATTATTCATTCTTTGGTATTCATTCTTTGGTATACATTCTTTGGTATTATTATGAAATTATTTAGAATATTGTTAAAATGATTTTGAAAGATCACAATGGTATATTTATTGATTACTTAATATAAATAAAAACTGTTTTAGTACCCATATGAAAACAAAAATTACTATTAAATATTACACATAAGTTTCATTTGAAGCTCAATTTAAATAAATAGAGCTATTTAACAGAATCAATATGTTATTTTATAAATATAAAAAGCTACATTTTCTGAATAAATATGAAAACAAGCAACCAACTATTTAAAAAGAAATTTCAAAATGTATTTTATATTTGAAAACACAATGCATGATATATTTATAAATGCTAACTATAATTTTAACAACGTTTCAAAACAAATGCCTTAAATAATTAATTTATTATACATTTAAAATGAAATTATGTCAAATTAATGCAAAATTAAAATATTTACCATCCAATTTAAATTCTTCACACATTTTAAAGAAATTTAAAATAATCAGTAACCACATATATTTAAAGTTAATTTATATATATATATATATATATATATATATATATATATAAGATGAAATTACTATTGTGTTATTTAATTATGTAAGTATTTTCTGTAACACATTATATAACGCATATATATTAACACAAAAAATTAATAATTGAATCTAATTGTTGGAAAACATTTTTATCTCTTTTCATTATTAATGATATTATTCTGTTTCATACATTGACTACATATTACAAAGAAAAAATATCTACTGCTATTTTTTTTATCCCGACTCCAAAGGATTCTTTGTTGAGAAAAGTCATAAGCATCCGATTCGAAGGAATGATGTGTCAGAAGGTATATTACATGTCATCAGAAAATGGATAGTTACTTGGATATTCTTACTGACAAATGGATAGGGACTTTTCATTCTTGAGATAATTTCCGGAGAGGAATTGAGATTCTATTTCTTCATCCAATAAAACGCTAACTTTCAATTATTTCTCAATAATGGCATTAAAGTTTTGTTTAAAATATATTGAAGGAATATATAGAAGGTTTATTAAGTACAAAATAAATATTAGGCAGAAAAAAAATCATGAAATATTTACATTATAATCTCATTTTTTTATTCTGTGAAACTAAAAATGTTAAGAAAAATATGGATAAAAATTAATTTATTAAAATTCACTAAGAAAATTATGTCAAAAAGGATATTTACTTCCCACAATGGTAGAATAATAAAAATATTAATAATTTTCTTAACGTTTTTACAATTTTTTGAACTTAAACGATTGTAATAATGATAAATAGACATGGTTTTGATAAAGAATTAAAATATTTACTTTTAGAGAGACAAGATTTATTTATTTTATTCCTTTATGACATTTTTAATATATTAGATCACTAATTCCTTAAAAGATTTATTTACAAAAATTCAATAATAATTTGCGAATGTTGGGGAACAAATAATAATAAAGGGCGGATGCTTAACGCCATCTGTTGACATAATGCTATACTCTGAAATTTATTTTCTTTGTTGAAGAAGTTAGATTTTGCGATTTTTTGTTCTATTATTATGAAAAAAAATCTAAATTTTAACATCTTTAATTTAAAAAAATAATGTGTTGATTTTATATACTAAAGCTTTTATTTCAATTTAAAACCTCAATTGAGACTTACATTTTACCAACATATATGTGTATTAGCAGAGAAAATCTAATTGTCTTATTCTATACTATTTACAATAATAAACAGCTGATATTTTTAAACATTATGTTTTCCTTTAATCTTATAATAAATTAATTAATAAAAAGAAAGTTTTATTTCAAGATTCATATATCTGTTGTTGGTACATAATTTATCCAAAGAATTAGATAAACAAAAATGTTTGTAAACTTTCTAATATATAGCATCATATTTAATATTAGATATAATTTTTGAATATTAAAAAATATCTTGTAGATTTAAAAATATACGAAATGTATTCAATTATATACATTTTCTAGAAAGATAAAAAAAATTACATGATTAGTAAATTAGACGCTTAAAATTCTGGTTCATGAAAACTAAAATAAGAAATTAAATAAGACTCAAGAGAACTGAAATAGAAAAATTTTAACTGCAATTTTTGTGAGCTTAAATGAAAAGTTAATAATCATATTAATATTTGACTCCTTTCTTTCTTGAATCCAATTAACAAAGGAAAAACGTTTTAACTTTATTTAATTATAATTTTTATTCTTATTCATTTTACATTAAAAGAGTATAATCATGTATTACCTTTTATGAAAAACTAATAACTTAAAAAATTATAACTAAAAAAAGTTAAAATATTTCTCGTTTCTTATGGGAATGTAGGAAAAAAATTAAAATTTAGTATAGTATGACGTGAAGTATTTCGTTATCACGAATAAAAAAAATATTTTAATTTTATATTAACAAACTTGTATTTGATTAAATCTACGTTGATATAAAGTATTACATCTCTAGCTCTTTCTTCGTTAAAATTAGAAATTTGATGTAGCAATACCGTATCCAATAAAAGTTACGTGTATAATAATAGTAACATTATATTAACATAAACACATTTTTAATCATAAGTAAGATTTCATTTGCATGGAAAATATTAAATAAAATTATAATTTTTTTCTAAAAAAAAATTATAATTTTATTTAATATTTAAAAAATTATAATTTTATTTAATATAATTAAAATAAAAATAATTTCTTTTAATTTTTATATTATTTATTGTTACGGTTTAGATGATTTGTAATAATAAAACAAAATCTGTGTTTGACGTCGTGCAGTGAACAGCTAGCTCAGTTGTGGTTGTAGGGCAATTTAACATCTACTATGCAAACAGACTTCTGAGAAGACTTTCTATAGATTGTGGGGCACATTCACGTATTGCCAGAAAGGAAACCTTGAATCTTCCACACATTCATATTATTAGATATGATTATATAATTTCCGTTAAATAAGTTCGTGAAAATGTCATTTAATTAAACATAACTAGAAATATTTGTTTACGCAGCACTTAAATAAACAAATATTCATACGAAATTTTTGAAAATATAAGAAAATTATTATTGACAAGTTGTTTAAAAACAAGAAATATCTTCAGCTGGGAATGGTATATATAGGTGTCATTTAAATGAGTGAGAGGATATAGTTAGTAATCTACTTCAGCTTTTAGCGACTATCTTCATTGAATGAAGGAAAAAGGATCATAAATGGTTAATTAAAAAATTAACATGTCTGTCAACTGAAAATGAATATATTCCTCTGAAAACAGCAATTGTTTTACCTTATTTGAAAATCATTACTATTTTAAACATTGTTCGTGATTATTTTTTATTGTATTTATTATTTGTTATCAAGGAAGAAATTTTACCTTTATTAACAGGTTTTATTACGAGAAGATGTGATATTTGCATAAAATAGATCGAATAAAAGTTTTTATATTCTTCATATTTTTTTATTAATTTATTAGGGAGATACTTCTTGTTTCATTATAATCTTCATTTTGCGTAAATTCAGATGAATCACTTATTTTTGGAAAAATTTTTAACACGCATTTAAATTTTACGAAATTGTCATCTCTTTATCAACACTTATATGATAATAACTTTTTTTGTCAATAAGAAAAAGCTATAACTTTATGGTTGATTTGCATAGTTCCAGTAATGCTAATATTAAAAATAGAATATTAAATACATAAATAGTATTAAATAATATGCAATTACTAATTTATATAATACATTTTAAAAGCTGAAATTCTAACTAAATAATTTTTCAACCATTTGTTTTAAATATGGATGAGTTTTAATTTTCACTATAGCACAATTTTCACTATTACAGTTATTATCTGAGATAAATAACAACTCTAAAGAAATTGTCATTAACATAATAGTAGTAATATATTTTATGTGTGAGAGTAGGCTATCTTATCTTCTTTCAAGTATTTAAATCATTCGTAATATAACAAAATACTTGATGTTAATGAGGAGAGAATACATTCTAAAGGAAGACATGTTTTGAAAAATAAATATTATTTACTTTAAGTTTAAGAGTAACAACCACAGCTAAAATAACGAAAAAATGGTAATTTAGAATTTAGGAAATAACGTGTGTTGTTCCTTACCATTTAAAATTTATCCTCTCTCTTTATTAATAAATTTAATGAATATCTATATTTTTGGCAAACAATCTTAAGCCAACATATTATAAAAGTTTTACCATTTGGTTACAAATGTTTTAAATTTTTCATTTTTTAGTAATTCTTAACATAAAAGGTATGCAAGACATTTAAAGAACTAGAAACTAGTTACATATTAATAAGTGAAATTATCAACGGATTCGTATTTTACACGGATTTTTTAATACTATTTATTAATTTGCATATATTTAATTTTATCTAAGAACAAAATTATTTGTTTTTAAAATATTTTTAAATTATATTAATATCCTTTAAATTATATTAATATGTAAGTAATATTTAATTTTCAATATCATATTGTATATAAAAATTTCATTAAAATGTTTTGATAATTAAATTAGTTTCATTCATGAAAATGTTACTTAAAATGAGATATTATTAAATAAATCTATATTTCAACAAATTCACTTTGTTAAAATAGTTCATCCCTATTCCATTTATTCATTATTATTATTATCCTTTACTTTTAAACGTAGTGACCAAGAAACGTTTCTTTGCAAATACTTTTTTTTCAAATATCATGAAAAATAACCTAAGAAACTACTTCTTAACATAATAAAAATAAGAAACATTTTACTGAGAAAATGTTTAGAAATTATTTTATTCAGGATTCTATTATTTACATTTCATTGAATTTTAAAAACTTGATCATTATCACTACTTAGAAATAATTAATGCTAGAATTTATTACAATCACATTTTTTTAACTCCAATTCTAAAATCTGTACAAATAATAGAATTTGGAAATTCAATTTGACCTAATGAATTCAAAAAGAATTAAAAAAGACTTAATGTATAGCAAATTCATCGATAACAAAATACTAGAAAAGAACATTAATTAATAATATAAATGATTATCAATATAGTTTTATCAATATGTTCTAACATTTATCGTTTTCCCGATGTTCAATGAAATATAATTTAAATATTGAGAACAATAATATCTTTGACATATATTTCAGATAAAAAAAATAATTGATCTTAATTTCATAGAATTAATCTGTTTAATCATCATCAGCAAATGCAAAGGAAATGAAACTTTTTTCAATGTTAGAAAATACGATGGTAAAATACATCTTGCTAAACATTTGTGAACAGCTGTATAGCAATATACGTGATAAAAAAAAACTTAAGGCAAATTTAATAAATAAAGTGTTTTCACAGTTATGATAAAAATTAGAAAATAAAATAAAAATATGTAAGTACACAAAGCGGAAAGTTTAACAATATTCCCATCAGAATAAAAAAATTCATTTGCTTGAGGCAGTTTTCTAACCATTCACTTATATTTCTTTTCTCCCTTTTAAACAGAAAAATGTATTTTTTTTAATAAAGCTGTATTTTACTTATCTTTCTTAAATATAACTTAAAAATGTTAAAGTATTTTCAGTATCATCAAGTATTGCATGTCTCTTATATTTGGGGTTCAGTAAAATAAAATATATCTTCATTGTTATAAGGGAAAAATTTTGTTTTATAAAATATGAAAACTAGATTTATTTTAATCTAAATAAAATAATTCATCTAAATTTTTAATTTTTTGTAATTTTTGTATCTATTAATAGTAAAGAAAGTCATTTAACATTAAAATTTGTGTCATGGTATTTTCTTATCAAACAATTATCTCGTATAAGAACATATGTCAATTTAATGTTATCATGACTTAAAAATCAGATTAAATTTTAATCTTCTACCATAATATAACATTAGAGCCCTAAATATAAAATAATTTTCGCAATTGATTTATTTTTATACAGTTTCAAATTAGAAAATAATATGTACGCGTTTAAGGATACATATATTCTTTCCTTAAACTTATAATAATTTCTAATTTATTAATAATTTAATTTAATTTAGAGTAAATTTTTCTCATTGTTTAAATTTATAACATATTAAAGGTATAATTAAAGAAGATATTAAATTTTTAAACTAAGTACTCTCAAAGATACATTCGAAAACTTGCTAGGAAATGTAATGCGTTCGGCTATTATAAAAAGTATCATCTCATTATATTGGAGTTATTGCCATGAATGTTTATCAAAACAACAATTTAACTTCAAAAATACATTCAAAATGTGAAATGAAATTTTCGAAGATTTCAAACAAGGCTGCATTATAATTATAATGTGTTATAGATAATTGTAAATCCAATTGTGTAATGGCTAATCATAATAACATCTTTAATGTAAAAAAAAAAGATTTTAAAAATAATAGTTTTATTTTAGTTTTAAATTAGAAAGTAAGTATGTATAAATAATTATTTATTATACATTGCATTATTCTTCTAAGAGACATAAAATCATTCAAAATATATTGCAATTGGTATCTAACTTGTGGCTTATTATAAAACAAAGTGATGTCTTTATTTTCTATTTTAGAAATTCTGAGTTGTTTTGAAAGCATAATATTTAGTATGCAAGTGAATGAAGAGTGCATCCGTTTTAGAATAGACATTAGTTATAATAAAAAACAATCAATTATATATAGGAAAACATAGTTTTGCATTTATTGATTCATTATATAAAAAAAATCAGTTTTTCTTTGAAAAGCCAATTAGAAAATTTTGATTTTTTTAGAAATAAACATCAAGAAACAATTTCATCGACTTTCGATCAGGAAAAATCACACATACAAATAACAGATACAAAATTTCGTATCAAGTGATATATGTTCACATAATATTCCTTACGTTCAAAAATATTAATTATGCTGAAATGGATTATTTGTTTTCAAATTACGACTAATAAAAACGCATATTTTAAACTTATTTATATATATTTACGTGTTTTATATAAATAATAATTATTTTATACACAAAAAATATCTATATTAATAAATATTATTTGTGTTTACTATATAAATCCTTTTAGAAATGACTTAATAATAAACAATACTATTTTAAAGCAACAAAGCATTATTTTAGAAACGCTATTGTGAAAAATAAATTTAATTTAATTGCAATAAACTTTTATATTGATGAAACAACTTTTTTATTTTTTTTTAACTTTTCATTTATTTAAATTTGTAAAAGGCCTCCTACAAAACACTCTTGTCAGAACATGCAGGAAACAATATTTCATAAATAGTTTAATTTTATTTTAAAAAGTACAGACATACTGAATTTAATTTTGTATATTTGTTTAATATATATATATGTGTATGAGAAAGAAAGAAATAACTGTCTCAACTGAAATTTTGGTCTTACTTTTAACTACATATAAGTCTTCATAATATTAATAAACTTTTTTCATGATTAAACTAGAACATTTTCAATAATAAAATTTTAAAATATGTAATTCATTTAGCAATCATAGATTGTATACAAATTTCAACGAAATGTTTTCGAAATTTTCTAAATGAATTGCATTGAAACTTTTAGTAATTAAAACATTTTTTTATCCATTTATACATTAGAAATTTTTATCTTTTGAATGGTAAACATATTTTTGCTTTTGAAATTGCCATTTAAATTTTAATTCTTATAAAATATTCTAAAATAAACACTTTAAGTTATGTAGCAAAACCTGAAAGTAAATAACAGATTGCAAAACCTGAAAGTAAATAATCATCATAAATTGTCAAATAAGATCTCATAGCATCATATCATTTAAGAAAATATTGTAAAGACATTCATGGCAGATTTAAGTAAAATGATAGTTGTTCCATTTTATAAATATAATCATAATGGAATGTTCTATTTTAAGGAAGAAATGTCAGTACAAAAATGAAATACTATAAATATCCATGTAAAATTTATTTATTCAATTATATAATTAGAATTCCTAGCTGTGGAGATGGCTTTCTGATAGCTGCACAAATTATATTCTATTTAAGTTAGTTAGCAGTAAATATTATCTATGAGAAATAACAGAAAATGTTAAATCAAAGAATGCACAAATATATTTCTTTTCGTTTAACATTAATAGCTGAAAATACAGAAATTATAATAGTTTTTTTTAATATTTTAAATGATACGCATTTAACTATAACTTTATGTGAATAATATTTATAATCATTGAATAATTTATATTCATTTTTATTCATATTTTTAATTGTATGATTCCTTTTTCTTTCAAGTTCAATATTAAAATTTATCTATAATTAACTTGGCAACGCCAAGCCCGCCCGTCAGAGACTAGGCGAATGCACCCTCATACAAAGGTGGAAGTTTGATTTTTGGCTCATAGATGGCAGCACCGTCTTAATATTCCAATTTAGAAATTGAAACCAGTGAAGACCCAAAGTCTGGCACTATCCACCCCCAGAGGTATTAATTTGGAATAGGAACATGGAGGACATTGCGATCCGATAAATTTTAAGTGCCCCTGTCGCATTTGTGAACATGACGGATCATCGGCTAAGCGGGGATTCGAACTCACAATCCTTTTGGTAGTGAGAACGACTCCCTAACCAACCAGACCAACGTAGCTCTGAATTGTATGATTATCAATATATTCAACAAATTCCTGGAAGCAATAACTTCCAGGAAGAGTATACTTATTAATTATGATAAAAATTATCATTTAACAAATGTCATGACTATCAATTCATACAACATTATTTACTTTTATTGAGAAAATATTCTGTTGTGTTAATCTACTCTTTATAACTTTTATCTTGTATTAAAGGAAATGATAGCAATTTTATCTGAGAAAATAAGGAGATAGGATGCACATAATGACACTCAGTAAGAAAAGAAAAGATAATAATTTCTTTTGACAATAGTTATTTCTAATTCCTTAAGGCTCTTTACATGAGGTCAATCATTCCCTCACTTAATTATTTATTGTCATAGCTTTATTGAATCTTCTTATTTTTATTTAACAAAGATAATTTTAACATATAGGATGATTTTATAATAAAGAATAATGAATAACTTAGTAGAGCTCATAATGTACATTTCTATAAATTATCATTTCCATTTAAAATAAATTCATTTAATTATCGATAAAATATTCGCTTCATGTTATGCTTGCAAGCTAGAAAAGGAATTTAAAATATTTTTGATATTATTTTGAATTTCAAATAAACTATGTAATTTTGTTTTTCATAAAAACATTATTAAGCGTATTGTAATTTCAGAAATTGTTTAAAGCATGTTTTAAAATCTAGTTTTAAATCTCAACAATCAGTAAAAACAAAATTGAAAGTTGCATTGTTTGCATTCAATGTGTATCATGAACTACAGTATGATTTGCAATTATAAAAATCATTTCCGTATCATTGAAAAAGAAACTACATGCAAAATTACACAATACTTACTAAAAAGGAATTATTTCGTCATACATTTTGAAACATTGGAAACAATAAAAGACAAATTCAATAATATTTCATTATTTACAATGTATCAAAATTGTATGATTAATTTCCCTTTTTTCTGAAATTTAATGTAGAAATCGTTTTTAAAAAAACGTCTAATATTACATTTTGAGCTACCTTCTCTAAATTTTATGTAAATGATTTAATAAAATATTTTTGATTACTTTATGAAATTTTAAGAATAATTTATAAAATACATTTCCTTTTCTTTCAAAAATAAAAAGTTATAAAAATGGTGTTTTTTAGTTTTTTTGAATAAAAAATATTTAAACAAGATCTTGTATTTTGTCTTAGTTTTCAATACTTATTATTTCCATAAATTAATAAATGAAATTTTATGAACCATTTTGTATGGAGAAAATGAAACTAATGTTCAAAATTTATATATATATATATATATATATATATATATATATATATATATATATATATAGATAGATAGATAGATAGATAGATATATTATAACACGAATTTAAAGAATTTAAATCTTCAAAATATTTGATAAGAAGTATATCGAAGGTATGGTATATTTTGTGTAGTTTTACATTTAATTTTCACGTCAGTATTAAGAATTTTAAGATTTAATTTAATTTTAAATTAGATATAATAAAAGTGTACAGTTCAAGAATTCTTTAGATAAACAAAATTGCGTGAGTTAGAAACTGAACATGTGAATTGATAGCATCAGAAATTGATTTTGTTCCACTCCAGTACAGCTTCTTTTTGAAATTTTATCTGACCTATTGACTTAACACCGCCTTAACGCTGCCACGAGGGAGAAATTCAAGGTAACCATACTTTCTAC
>JAPDSC010013526.1:0-22853 GCA_026290005.1 Latrodectus geometricus | reverse complement strand
TTCTTTTTTTAAATATTTTCTCATGCGATGAATTTTATTTTTTAAGCATCTTAAATTTTTTTTTGTGTTTTTTTTCACTTTATATGACACGCATTAATCATAATAAAGCAACATTAAAATTGTTTACTTCACTTAATGAATAACAAAATACAGAGAGTATGTATAAAAAAAATCAGTTTGAAGAAAAAACTAATTAGTACTTATTACACCCCCTCTTTCCTGTCTATTTTTTGCGTATGCAAAAAAAAAATAAGTAAATAAATAACGCGGCTTTCTTGCATAATCACTTTCTTTGTCCCACTGTATATATTCAAACTATTAACCCTATCGTTCCTGCCTCATCGGGGTTTTGACTACAACTTCCACTTTTACTCGCTTCAGATGCCGATGAAAGCCCTTTACTAGGCTAATGGGAAATTAAACAAACCAAAACAAAACGATATCACATGGCCGTGTGCGCTTTCGAAAGGAGGAAGTACAATGCAGGCAATCAACGACAGGAAGTGCCTTAATGAAGTCACTCACATTTTTATAATATTATGCATGCCATAAAAAGAAAAATAGAAGAAATTCAGAACAAAATTGTAACATTCAGCTTTGTAAATTTTTTTTTTAAGACGAAGCTGCTACAGTCTTACACAAGCAGTCACATATCTGATTTCATTTTTCAAAAAAACCTATGCTTGTGATCTTGAACTACGAATGACAGGAAGATCATTTGCTAATTACAAAAAGTAGCTGTTTGTCAAGGGAATGACGTCATGCTTTTTTCTTCCTATCAAAATGCGTGCTTATAAAATTACTAAATGCTTCATTTAACAGAAAAATAGTGGTTTCGAAGCACATATTATCTACCCTTGAGAAAAAACTAACTCTATTTTAAAATATAGTAGCAAAAATTAAGCATATTTCATACATCCAATCAAATATTAATTCTATTTCATACATTGGTAAATTTTAAAATTAATATATTTTTTAAAAACATAATTATTATATTCACACATTTTTGAAAGTCCTGCACTATTCAAAATAGATGGGCTTCAGACAATTCTGTATAAATTATTCAATATAATTTTTCATTTTAATCTATCTCATTTCAAAATTTTTATAAAAAATATTGTTCAAAATATTTTTTGTAATATTTTCAAATTTTTATTTTACAAAAATATCAATATACTGAAAAACATTTCAATTTAAATATGTAAAATAATAAATTTTCAAACAAAAAAAATTTATGAACAAATAAAGTTAGTTTAATTAATTTTACAAAGTATGTTAATTAAATTTAATAAATTATTGCTTTGATTGGATTTGTTTAACACAAATTCCTTTTAAACATGGGGTTTTTCAAAAACTATCACTTAAATTAGTAAAAATTATTTATAATGGTATTAAACTATACAGTTCATTAGTCGTGTTTAATTTAAATAACTTTAACTCTTGTTGCGAATTAATAAAATCAAAAAATATTAAATACACCTTCATATTAGCATTATTCACTTTATACAATCTGAAAAATATGTTCATATTGAAACCCATTCTACATCAATCAGATAAATTTTTAAGTTCCCTTCTTATTTAAAATTATTTATCTCTATTTTCAATTCATAATGCTTGATGAAAACATTGTTCCTCGAGATTCGCATTTAACTTTTTCATATAATAACTTTTCATGTTCCACACCAGGTGATTTTCTTGCTGATCGCATCAGGCTGTACACTGTCGGCATTAGAAATTTCCAAAAAGTTAAAAAGTTCTTTTTTAAAAAAAATTTGTCGGCCAATACACGTATTAATGCTTTTTATTTCTCTTAAGCTATGTTAATCACATGGTTCGATATATTTCAGACAGTAAAATATCCTGATTAACTAACGTATATATAGGAAATTTCTAAAATATCTAGTTTATTCTTAAACAAAAAAAAAAAAAAAAGCTTAACGGTAATCTTGGTTGATTCTTAAGAAAGGTCATAATTTTACGATGAATTTTATTTATTTTAATGTTATTTGTAAAGCTTATAACGTGATTAATTGTAGTTCGAAAATTCTTGCAAATATATATAAAAAAAAATTGCTCATTTTAGTAAATTCTTTGCTAGAATGTTCTATGGCAGCTTTATCTTCAAATTTTAAAAAGAACAAATACTGAAAAATTAATCTGGCAATTTATGTATGATTTACGGAGTTTATATCAGACCATGTTTAGTTGGTTTCTTTTGTGGAGAGATAAAATGTGAAAGAGAGAGAATTTTAGAATTTTTTATAAAACTTTTTCGCCTAGGTTTTTCTATTTTAAATGCCCATTTAATATAATATAAACTTGCCAGAAAAAATTGGTGTACAAACTTACAGTAAACATTCTAGAGAGTATAAAAGTACATTATAGTGTCAACTTTACCTAAATTTTTATATGTACTATTTCCTTAACAATTTCTTAAATATCAGTAACAATTTCAGGATGATAACGCACATTGTTTCAAAGTTATAATAAAAATAATTAAAAATTACACAAAAAGTTATCAGAAAAAAACTGCGTACAGTTAAAAATTACAAAGATATTTGGATATTAATCTTCATTTTTTAGCTTCCGTGAGATTGTATGAAATGAAATATTGTCTGCATTTATTTTTTACAGCTTATTAATTTTAACTCTGGTTGCAATACAATAAATTGAATAAAAAATTTCTTTGGTTGATGCGATACATTAGTACTAGCAAACAAGTTGACTTAAAATGGATTCTAAAAGAAAAGAGATTGTTCCAGACGAAAGGAAAATTATCTTAAGACTAAGGAATGAAGGTAAAATTCCTCCAGCAATTGACAAGATAGTTGGAAGAACTCATTCTTTTATCCAAAGAGCTATAAATTATTACAAGTCATTGAAATCTGTTATTTCAAAGCCACGAAGTAGCCGTCCATCTAAGTTGATTTTACCAATAAAAGAGATGCACCTTTAATCCGCGTACCTTTAAATCCAAAAATCTCAAATAGTAATTGATATTAGAGAAAGGTTTAAAAATACTCTTCATGAAGATACAATATGAAAAATTATGAAAAAATCTGGCTATCATTGCCGTGTAAGCTCATTAAAAGCCATGTATTTAACTGTCAATAAGCAAAAACGTTAAATTTTGCCACTGAGTATGTAAATAAAGCAGCTG
The DNA here is from genome assembly GCA_026290005.1 of Latrodectus geometricus. Taxonomy (NCBI): domain Eukaryota; kingdom Metazoa; phylum Arthropoda; class Arachnida; order Araneae; family Theridiidae; genus Latrodectus; species Latrodectus geometricus. The sequence goes on along the minus strand of JAPDSC010013526.1, from coordinate 19,693 downwards.
AGTTTTGGGAAAAGTAATATTCTCTAATGAAAGTACCTTTGGAGCCAAAGGACGTAAATTGGTGTAGAGAAAACAAAGTACAGCTTTTGATAAGCAAAATCCTGTGTCTTCAGTTAAACATGGTGGAGGTGGCGTAATGATTTGGGGGTCCATGGCAGCAAATATAGTAGGTCGATAAATTTTTATAGACTCCACTTTAGATCATATAGAATATCTAAATATATTAGACCAAAATTTGAACCTTAGCGATGACTTTTAGTTTCAACAAGACAATGATCTGAGAAACATTGCGTGTAACGTAAAGCTCTGGCTGATGTTTAATATTAAAAATCAGTTGCATACTCCTCCACAATCGCCAGACTTAAATTCCATCGAACATTTAAGGGACTTATTGGAACGCAAGATTCGGCAACATAACATATCGAAAGATATGTTGAAAAGAGTGATTATGATGGGACGGAATAATATTTCATCTGCGGAAACCACCGAGATAGTTCACTCAACGCCTAAGTGATTGATTGGAAGTGGTTTTTACCCATTAAGGTTTTCCAACCAGATATTAAAATTTAATTGAAGTTAAATAGAAGTCTTATTTTTCTTTTAAGATTTTTCTTATCTTTTCAAACTTTTTCTGACTGCTTTTTGTGTAACTTTTAATTATTATTACTTTGTAAAATTGTGTATTATCTTTCTGAAATTGTTTCTGATATTTAAAGAATCATTAAAGAAATACTTTTTTCTATTTTATATATATTAAGATAATTTATTTTAAAAATAGAGAAAATTTGAACTAATATTTACCCTATAATATATTTTTATTCTGTCTTGAATGCTTACTGTACGCTTGTACACAGACTTTTTCTAGCAATTGTATATAACATGTATTTTCGTTTTGTATAATACAGCATTATATTAAATTGTGATTTTCATAAAAATTTTCTAATTTTAAAATGAAATTGCATAGGAATGGAATCAGGTGAAGATATAGGATTTTCATGGAATCCGTGAAAAATACGATATTCACAATTAATGATAAATGTTACTAATTTAATACAATTATACACCAAATAATTTAGAATCAATTAATTATGTAATTATATCTGAATATTGTATATAACAATTTTTGCAGTCGATTTTGGTGCTATTGTATTAGAATTTTATTAAGAGCAGTTCATTAATCTATCAAAATTCTGAATAATGCAACTAAACTCCGAACATTGATAACTTAGATATGTAAAGTTCCAACTGTCAGTGAAATATTAATTTATTTAGAAAATTTTTAAACCTATATTTAAGGTTTTTTTTTCAGTAAACATACACAGTTTATTTCGTTCTCTTCTTTAGATCATTCATATAAAATATTATCCGTGCTTAGATTTAGATTTTCATTCTAATTAAACTTTTATTTATCGAATAATCAAAACAGTGATATTTTAGAGATGTTCTATCGATTAATAAAAAATTTTGAGATTGCGAGTTGATATTATAAAAGTGCGTTCTATTAATAATCAAGTATTTTTAATTGAGGATTATTTATTGGATTCTTAAACTGACGTGATTTTTATTGCTCTCGTTGCTTTCAATTTTGGAATATAAGCATATTTTAAACAATTACTAATATTTAATGCCAATGATAAATTATTTCGCCAATTATATTTGATGCATGTTACGTAAAAAAAAAAATAAATAAATAAATAAACAGTAAATTCGAATAAATTTTTCCAATTTTTAACCGTTGAAATTATTTTAACGTTTTTTCCTTCATAAGTGATGCGAAGTTTTGCGACTTGTATGCTTATTTCACGAAAACTAAAAATAGGAAAATTCTAAGGCTAAATAAATAAATAAAAGCGAAACGACGAACGACAGTACGTGACCGAAATGGCTGTTCGTACAATCCATGATGACGTCACGTCTCTTTCCTTTGTTTTAAAAATGTGTTTCTCTCGTCGGTATTTCCATTGCAGTCTGCGGAGATGTCTGTTGATGTATCGCTAAATAATACGCTTGTGATGCATAGATGTCGTCGCAAACATCTGTCTCTTTCAATGAGGGGGAAATAACGGTTACTTGCTGTCCTATTGTAAAAATAGTTCCATCTATATCACTAAGTTATTAAAAGTATTATTTTCAGAAAAGGAAGTGTTCATGTGGAGACAGATTTGCGTGTGAATGATTATGTCTTAAAGTTACTTGATAGCAAGTACTTTTTGGCTCTTTCTGCATTTGGATGTCAAGCTACCACTGTTGTCACATAATTTATCTTTGGTTTTTAACATAAGTTTTAAAAAACAAATCTTTTTGTCAAGGTGTTTCAAGATATTAAATAAAAATTCACTGTGTAAGAAAAAAAAATGTTTTCCTTTGAAAACAATTTCTTAACTAATTGCATAATGTGTTGTACTATGTTGCATAATGGAATTGTACTTATTTATAAAAAAATGATTAAAAAATATTTTTCGTTTTTGTTAACGTAGAAATATAAATTATAATTTAAAAATGGAAACATGATTTTGAGGATTTTGATTAGCATAGTGTCAATTTAGTTTTAGGAGTACTTTTTAAGCTGGATCACATTGCATTATGTCATTTAAACATGATCTTACTTGATAATGCAGAGTGAAATTATATTTTAGAATTTTAACTATTGTCACAAATGTGTATATTGATTTTCGTTCCCTTAAGTTAACACCATACTTTGTAAATGGATATTAACTCGTATTTGTTGAGACTTACTGGGTTGGATTACCTTTTGGGATCATTGGTGAATGCAACCTTCTTTTGGTAATTTCTTTTAGATATGCTATCACACACACAAACACACGTTCTAGGGAACTAGAACATTAATAACATAGTACTTAAATAACCCATATTGTAGTAGTTTTTGGAATATTATTGTGAATTGCTATTAAATGTTAAAATGATAATTTTATGCGTATTTTTTTAATCATCCATTTTCCTTTTTTTATAAACACTTCATTTTTCTGTATTAATTGCTAAAATTCAAAAATATCATATTTAAACAATAAATAAAAGAAAAAAAAAAAAGAAAACCCGCTCAAAATTGTTACAGTTTTTTTTATTGCTTACTTTTTGTTGAAATATTATCATATAACTTTACAATCATTAAGGAACATATTTATTTTTCGTTACAAATGATTTGTATAGTATTGTAGAAAGCGCCTCTACAAACGTTCAATACAAGTTTCTTTATTCCCTATGAAAAAGGCCTTTTTCATACATTTAATGAATTTTTCGAGTACATGTAACAGATTTATGGACTATACATAAGAATACTGAAATTAACTTCAGTCAAGTTTTAAGACAAATATATGCAAGAAAAGTGCTATGCTTATCAATGTCATATACTCAAGATTTAGAAAAGTAGTTCATTTAATTACTTGTTCCCCAGCCCCCACAAAAAATAAATGACCTGCATGAGCTGCGATTCGGAACAATTCAGAAATCAGCTCAAGTTTTCAAAGCCGTCTAAGGGTCACAAAGTGTGACACGCGCTCGTGTCGTTTTCACGGTCGAGCTGCATTGTTGTCCGTCGCCACGCACTCTTTCGAAAGAAGAATAAACCACCCAAACTGTTACCCAGATATCGAAACGACTGATTTTCTTGAATATGGCGTTTATAGGCGAAATATGACATCATCCAAAATGCATATAAAATAGCCTTCATGTCACCTTTAATGTCACCGGTTTTCAAAAACTCAAAGGGGCTTCAAAACATTGAAAAACTTGATTTGTTTTAATTAAATAAAAAATTTAAGTAATGAAGGGATTTATTTGAATACTTAAATTTACATTAAAAAGTGAATGATTAACAAGTTAATAATTTTTAACTCATTAGTCCATGTAATTAAAATGTTTTGGTAAATTTATTTCTCTACTGAACATGTTTAGAGGCATCTAGTCATAAAAAGGTTAAAATATACACATGAAGTCAGCTTACTTTAAATTAAATATAAACTATTGTTTTTTTAAGACGTATTTATTATTCATGAAATAAAGCTTAGAGACTATATACACACGGGAGAATTGAAGACAGTTTCGGTTCATTTTAGGCGAAAACTAATAATTTCCAAAAGTAGTAATAAATTAATAAATATGCTATCTAAAAATTGATTAAATTCATTTTATCATTATTAAATAAATTTATAAAACTGATTGAGGCATTGTACACTTAGACTCTTTACATGAAGAAACAGTTACAGCTTTAACCAATAATAATTTAGTCCCTTTGTTTAAATTAAACAGAAAATTCACATACAATTAATTTCTAGTATCCTCAGAGTTAGTGCTTTTCCCCAATTCATGCGGTCACTCTTTTAAATCAGAATTTTTCTTTGTCAGTATTTTCTTTGCTTGATAAGCCTTTTTTTAGGGCAGAAAATAAAATAATCAAAAAACAAATCATGTTGATTAATTTGTCACCACGAAATGTATTCTTTAAAAAAATAATTCCTTGCAAAAGGGGATATCTTCTCAGTAACGATTTCATCATATTATTATAAAATAGATATTAAGAAATTGTTGTTTGTTTATCAACTTTATACTGATGAAAATATTAAATTATATATGATTCTTATATACATTTGTATAAAAAATTATGTTTAAGGATTTCTATATGACTGTAAAAACGAAAATAAAATCAAAATTTTATGCATTCGTTTAAAAAAATCAGGTACACATCCATTCTCCCGTTGATTATTTAGGCGAAACAATATATCTCTTTAAGGTGCGATTTAACACTATATGAATTAAAGACAGAGTTTTCAATCTATTTGTTTAAAAGAAGATTTGATTTTTTATTACATTTTGAAAAATGTAAATTTTGAAACATTTAACGACATATATTTTCACGAGAATGGTCGAAGAGCAATGTATAAGTACCGAAAATCATGTATATATTCATGTAGATAAAAATGGGTTCACTTTCAGATTTTAACGCTTCAAGACATGTTCCAAAACTAGCCATTATCGTGATGATTTAAGGTAGTTGTTTAATTTTATTTACAAATTAAAGTGTTTGTTTTAATAGTCATTTTATGTTTAGACCGCAAACTCTGATGGAACTTCTGTAGTCAATCAGTTGATAAAAGCAAGAAATTTGATTCTGTAAGCAACTGAAATCGAATCATTTATAATGAATAGTCATGTAGTTCTTTAAAGCAGCGTTCCCCAACCTTTTTTGGCCAAGGCACACTTGTCGCGGGGAAAACAATCACGAGGCACACCACCATTAGAAAATGTTAAAAAATTAACTCTGTGCCTATATTGACTATAATAAAGTAATTATCTTGAATAGGAATCAAATAACCACAAAGAAAGTATTTTATAATTACTTTATTATGAAATATTAAGTAAACAGAATAGTGAAAAATTATAAAATACTTTCAGTGCGAAACCTGGGCCTGTTTGGCTGAACACAAAGCTGATATTCTGGCAGGAATCGAAGAAAGACACACACGTAGCTCTTCATCAACAGTTCTCAGTCTCTCTCTGTATTTGGTTTTCATAGCAATCATTCTTGAAAAGCTAATCTCACACAGATATTGTAGTGGGAAAAGGGAGCAATGTCAAAATAGCTTTGTTTGCCAGAAGGGGGAACTCCTTGGCAGTATCCAACCAAAAACTATCGAAAGGTAGATCAGCAAATCTTAGCTTGCAACCACGATCTTGTCTCACTGTAGTTCCTCCTGCTCCTGTAAAGTCATTTCCTTTCCAACAACTGATGCTGAGCTATAAGGGTTTCTAACCCAGTCAAGGCATTCAGTGGAGACTGAAGAGAAATAAAATGACAACTTCTCCTCAAGAGTTTTTAAATGCTTAACTATTATCTCACACAGTGCAGCAGTGTGAACACCTTGCCATTGCATGGTGAGTGTGAACATTTCAAGATTGTCACTTTCCACGTGTTGATGCCAGAGTTGCACCTTTGAACGGAATCCATTTATTTTATCTGTACTTGTAAGCAGGTTTTCATTTCGGCCTTGCATTCGGGTGTTCAATTCATTCAGATGATGATATCTGCCAGGTATGCCAGCCTTGCACACCACTCATCACTTGCAAGCTGCTTTGCGCAATCTGACTCCTCATTTGTCAGAAACACTTTAAGTTCCTCCCGCAGCTCATACACACGAACCAAGACGTTGCCACGCGACAAACACCGGACCTCTGTATGAAACAGCAAGGTTTTATGCTTTGCTCTTATCTCCTCACACAAAGCTGCGACTTTTCATGGGTCATGACTTTACCATGCGCACAACATCATCCAACACATGAACTAAGGCTGATGGTAAAGTCTTGGCTACGAGGGCCTCACGGCACACCACGGTGCTTCAGACGGCACACTGGTGTGCCGCGGAACAGCGGTTGGGAACCGCTGCTTTAAAGCATCATTTATGCATTTCCTTTCTAGGTGAAATTTCCATATACAATAGACAAATTCACATGTCGCAATTGAGGAAACTTGGAAAACCTTCAAGCACTTAACCCAATAGATGGACATGCATTGAATAGAAATGCAATAACCGTTGTTCAAAAATGGCTAAGAACGAATTTGGGTCATAATTCAAAGTTTACAATCTGCTTGAGTTTACCACAAAGCAACGATGAATCCAAAGCGGAGATGAATATTTGTTTTCTGAAGTTATATATATGAGTTTAACATTTCATTTTTTCCAGGTTTTCTCCTTAGAATTCGTAAATACGATCTACTTTCTTGAAAAAATTCTCTCCGAAACAATACACGGTCACAGTAAAAAAAGCGAGCTTTAGATGTCAAAAGAGCAAAGAGACTTTGACATCACAAAACATTTATTTGACTTTTAAAGTATATCATCTATAAATGACAAAATTTATCAATACAGATGTGTGTGGTGCTCGAATAAATAAGTTTCATTACTTATACAGATAAAAGAATACTTGGCGCATCTCTCGTTTTGATAAGTAATCCGACTTAAATATTAGTTTGCTTATTACTGATAAATACACATCTAAAGAGGAAGAACACAATATATATTTTTCCCATTGGATTTTATGTGAATGAAATATAACCGATAATTTTGCAAAATAAATTAATTGTTTTATGTTACACAGATGAAAAAAGTGAAAATCTTATGATTGTAATTTTTGTAAAATGACAAATATAAACGAAAATAACAAAACAATAATAATAATAATATCCCGGTATAACTTATCAGTTCTTTCTCTCTAGTAGAATGATTCTTAATCTTTATTTGTCGCGGCATACTTTTAGAGACTTCAAAATTTGACGGCAAGCAGAGAAAAAGATAAGTTTAGAAGTTGTTTATTTATCTATAATGCATTACATAAAATAGTTTATCATAACAATTTTGAATATAAAATATAATATATACTACAAAAACAGCAGTATGCTTATTAAGGGATTAGTTACACTGTAATAATAAGGGATTATTATTAAGGGATTAGTTACACTGTAATAATAAGGATACTTTTAATGAGGAACTTGATGTTTTTTGATAATTTCATTTAAATTTGGTCATGATAATGACAATTCTACTCTCAAATCGTCTTCTGCATTTAACAGTCTCGATTTTTTTTTCGGTTTTTATATTTGTGAATTCTGAAAATCCAAGTTCTTGCTAATAAGACATAAAAAATTGTAACTGTGAATACTCGAAACATACTTGAAATTTTTTCACGTGGGGCAAATATTTCATTTTATGAAAGGTCACAGTTATCGAAGATAAAATATGTTATTTAACTGAAAAAGAAAATTTTTACAGAGAAAATTTCAAAGTTTTAAACAAATTTTACTCGTAATAAAGAATAATTTTTACTAAATGCATTTCTAAAATTTGCCGCCATACCTTTAGAATTAGGTGACCCACAAAAATGCCATGGCACGTTGGGTTGAGAATATATATATATTATCACACATGTTCATGCTAAATTGTAGCAAATATGTTTATTCATGAAGCAAAAAGTTAAAGATGATAACAATACAGGATTTCGATTTTATTGAATGTAACACAAATTTTCGGAGAAGTTTCTTACACTTGTTTGTAAATAAATATTTCCACAGTTGAGAAAGGATTGAAAGATTAAGTCGAAAAATGAAATGGCATCTGCAACCCGTTTCAATGTGTCCAACAGCATACCAGCGATCATAATGTTTCATTCTATTCGCTTTTTGTTACGTTTAGAAATATTTTTCTCCGGAAAGCAAATTGCATCAAAGCATCACAATTCCTGTAAGCTTTTATAATAATGGCTTCTTATATGACTGTTTTTCCGCACAAAATCATAATTGGTTTATGTAACATATTTGCATACTTTGGTATACCATCTATTATAGCATTTAGAATATTATCTTTAAAAAATTAATATTGTCTTTTGAGAGTTTAATTCTATTTCAATGAATATTAAGATTAGATTGTAATATGTTAAAATACCTTAATTTATTTATAGTAGTATTATTAAAATCACTTAAATTATTTAATGACGCAGATTGTTTGCGGTAATAGCAATCTTATCCTAAAATCATAGTGATATACGTAGACCGATTGAAAATAGCGATAATAAATGTTTAATATTTATCAGTCATTTTATTAACAAAAAAATTCGGGTTCCATCATCAAACAGTAACAAGCAGATCTGAGTGATTCCAACAAAAGATAAAAAATATATTTCGGAATTAATAACAGGGGAAATAGAGATTATTTTTGATATGCGAATATCGATAATAACAACATAGATATAATTATATATTTTCTACTTAAATTTGGCAATAACTCTTATCGAACGACTCCGTTGAAAGACGTATGATACATTTCAAGTTTTATCAAGTCATATATTTATTTTTTTAGAAATGCCCTTTAATCGGACGCGTCAGCATTATCGGACTATTTATGACGGATTTTTGTCAATCGTCGATCGAACTTTTTGCGGTAAAAATGGATATTGCATATCTTGTTTTTTTTTTTTTTTTATTGAAGAAAAATTAGAAGGAAAAGAAAAGAATAGTATGATAGACCTTATCCGATAAATCTCCTACATAATTGAGAGATATTTATAAAAATGTTTTTTAGTCCTACCGGCAAGGCCCTTAACTGTAGCACTTAGATTCTGATACAATCGAATATTTTCTTAGAACAATCAGCACGCATCGTGTGGAATAGAAAAGATTCCATCGTCACGATCACGTGGAGGAAAAGAAACATACAGAGCACACATAATTGTTGCAAAAGGAGCCAATTCGGAGAACCGCGTGACTATGTTTGACATGAATATATCTTGAGTAAAATGCACATGATGTCTCTTTCTTTGCTAGAAATGTGGGTATTAACTTATTGGAAAATCGAAAACACTCATAGATCAGCTTTCTTGATAGAAAATTTTCTTTTTTTTATTTCTTGCTTCACTGTAACCGAAATTATTACCTTTATTCATCGAAAATACCATACTTCTTGTATTCAACCATCATCTGAGAAACTGATAAACATTACCATATTCTTTTTCGAAACATGCTATTTTATTTAAATCGAAAAATGCTTAACTACATTTGAATCAAAATGGATTACCATTCCACGTAATTTTTTTATAAGCCACATTCCTTGATAAAAATACAAGAATTTATTTTTTTGAATTTTAAATATTTAATATAAGTTAAAATCATCACTTTTTACAGGCATATTGTGTTATAAAAAGATTTATTGTTTCTAAGTAAATTTTCGAAATTAAGTTCTTCAGTTAAAGGTATTATTATATAGTGTTAATTTAAATTAAACATATTATTACATGTGGGAAAATTATTTATGTGCAAAAAAAAATGGTTTATTCTTGAAATAGACATTTCAATTTGAAATGACATAAATAAATAAATATTTGCTATAAAAGTTTATAATTTCAATTAAAAATGTTAAATAAACACAAATACTTTATTAGAAAAATTAATTATTAATCTTTGCACCATGATTTTTATGACGAGTCAGGTTACATCTTTGATGATGCATCATTGCATAAACATCATTGCATTTAATTTATTTTTCAATGATATAAACTGAGTGATGTAAATTATTTTGCATGACTTTAAAAAACAGTATTTTTACTTATAATTTCCATGCACCACTTTTTATTATTATTATTTATTTTTAACAAACAGACTTTGCAATAGTTTTTCCTTTTCAGTTCCAATTTAATAGAACAGAAAATATGAAATAAAATAATATTCAGGGGTAAAAATTTTGAAAGGCTATCTTTGAGCTCCCTTAGGCCTCATGGAAAAGGTGTTGTTCTCATGACCAAGAAGATACGGGTTCTATGCCTGACCAATCAAAAACCGCCGTGCTGAGAGAGCCTATGGATTTTAAAGTTCCGTAAGGTCTAATGTTCCTTTTCTGAAATGTCCACTGGAATGAGGAGGATACCAGCTCAAATATCTTTATTACTATATGACATTGCCTCAATTAGTGAGGATTGTCTATGTTTAGTGACTTTGTTCAGCAGAAATAAGTGTCCGTAAACGTATTGTAGCAACCTAACCTACAATAAAAAATTGAGTGATCAACCAGATCACTTACTGAGCGTGTGAATGATCTGATCAATCCCTCACATTCAGTGAAATAGCAATAAAATTTATTTCATATGTCTACTTATTTAGATAAATTTCTCACGTTCATCACTTAAGTGACCATAACAAAAAAATTCCTATTAAAATCTTAATTAGATTTTACAGTCTTGAGATATGGTTATTACAGTAAAAAAATGTTTAATATATCATTTAACGTAGCTGTAATGATGTTAGTTCTTTATACGAAAAAATGACTTTTCATTTGGTATTAGTGGCCATACCACAATTTGATCATTATTCTCTTTTCATGACTTATTATCAAAACAAGTATATTTCTAAAGTATTCGTAAAAGTGATGCACTGTACTATTATATTTCCAAATGCTTTCCCCGAGAAAGTTATTCAATTACCTGTTATAAAACATAATAAAATTACGATCATTATTATATGACACATTTTTTAAACTATTTTATTATCTATGTTGATGAGGTCACAAGGTATCAAATTTATATAAAGTAATTCCAAGTACATATCTTTTATAACACCATTTCCACTCCTTCTTTAGAATAGAAAGAAATGGAAATACAAAATAATAAATTAAGAAAAAACCTGCTGTGAAAGTCAAGGCCTGAAAGAAATTAATCTCTCCGATCGTGATTAAAATTAATTAAAGAGAGAAAGGGTTAAACTTCAGCTGACGCAACCATAGAGAAAGTTCTGGTTCATCTCATACCAGGAGTGCGAAAAGTGGTGACGTTGATAAACACGATTGGTTTTACGTTTAGTGGAAGATTTGTGGGATGCGCGTAGGCGTTGATAAAGAAAAGTGCAAGGAATCTTGATCACATGGTGTGCTTAATCTGTGCAGCTGAATGTTAAGTTGCATCCAATTACCCAAATATCTGCTTCTTAGTTTGTGGTTTACAGACACTGCAATCCTGAGATTTCTTTTCGTGGTATTAGATGATGATTCAAGGCCAGTTATAATCTACGATTTACAACGTTCGTATAAAAAAAATACCCATTGAATGAAGTTCCAGTTAGAATCCCGATTAAAAATAACTATTTTAAGATAACAGAGTTATAACTATGTAAGTGCTTATCAGTAATGTGTACGTTTACTTAGTTTTGGAAATATTTCGGGGTGAAGATTTAACAGGAATTTGCACTATCCTATCAATAATCTGAAATTTCTATTGGTGAGAATTGAGCCACACAAAAGTTCTTTATTTGCATTATACATTTTTTAAAGTTCGATAAGAATCTTGCAAATGAATTCGAACTATTCATAGCAGTTTCTTGATGATAAGGATTGATTAAGTAAAAGGGTTTTAAGAAAAATAAGAAAGAACATTTTCAAAATAAAAATTACTGTACAGTAATAAATTTTGCATCAATAGATTGCGCTAAATGAATTAAAGCCCCATGGCACTTTTATTTGGACTAAAACCAAATTTAAATATACCGAAAAGACGTATGATGCTGTTTATATACTTTCAAAAGGAAATTCGAATGTAGAAAGCATTACTCGCGTGTTTCTCAAATGAACAGGCATATAATATTTTTAATTGATAGGAAAATCAGAGAAAAGGAAAGCATTTAAAATAATTATATTCATGTTTTTAAGGTATTACAAAGACTGGTATTAATTATTTTGGCTTAAATTTAACATTTAGGGTGAGAAATCTTTAAAAATTAAAAACCAATGTTGTGTCAGCTTTTATCAAAGACAACAGTGCTGAACGATTCTGAGAGTTTATTTTTGCCATGGTAGAAATTAAGTGATACAAGTATAAAAATTCCATCAATCAAAATGTTTGCGGGAATTTCACCAAATTGAAACCAAATAGCTCTAAATTATTTCTTCATTCGTTTCGTATTGCAGAAAAAGGTACTTTGAATTCTTTATTTTAAGGACACCAAAATTTTACTATTTAAATTGAAAACTTAAGAATATAATAATGACTAAAACAATCGCATCATTCCATTCTCTTGTAAATCCTAAATATTTACAATTTTGGGTTTAGTAGCAGAGAAAAGTATACTCGAAGTGAATTTTTGTTTAAAAAAAAAACACAAATAGTTTATTTAAAGAATAATAGTTTGCTTTGCTACAATGCGGGTGGTTCACCCTTCCAAAAAGAAACAACTCCAATCAAAATAGTTGGAAAACATATATATATTTCTATGTTGGGGTATTTTCATGATTATCATAAAAAAATGGATTGTTACACACGTTTCATTTTAGTTAACAATGAGTAGGTTTCCTAAAAGTGTCGGACTTGCAACTACGATATACTATCATCTTGAGTAGCTATCCATATACGCTTATTCAATGTAACAAAAATGTAAGATTGAAGAGATCAAATCACTCACACGAATTTAAACAAGAAAAAACCCACGAAAGTAAACTGAATATGTATACATGAAGTAAATTTGGACTATATGATAGTAATATAATCGGTTATAAGAATGTATGTCGTGCATGTATACATTTATAAAAAGAGTGAAATAAAAAAGGAGAAACAAGAGGTGATATAATAAAATATTACGTGCAGATATGTGACACTTAGGTGAAGGGCTTTATGATTTACAAGAAAACAATGAAAATAAAACGAGAGAATCCAAATTAGTAAATGATGATTAAAAAAGTATTGGATTTCATAAAACAAAATGATAGAAAGAATATATTCTACCTACATGTTCCACAAAACTAAATTAGAATTCATTAATTAATTTAAAATTAAGTTATATGACACATTTTTAAGCTTATTCGAAAAAGCCACCTATTTCTTATTATTTTGCATGTGTTTGTAAGATGCATACTGGATTTGGGAATGAGTACAATCTAATTTCAATTGACTGTATGGGAAAAGTAGGTTTTTTTTTTTTAAATAAAGAAGTACACATCTCTTGTATTAATTTTTCAATCCTCAAGGCGTTGGCGTTCGGAGAACGGAGAAATTATATGTTAACTTGACATATTTAAAAGGTAGTTTAATTGTCTTATATATTCATTTCGCATTATCTAAAAGGCTTTAACGGGACAAATAAATGCCTATACACAATTTTAGAAATCATAAATAATCATTGGACAAACGTTTATTGATGAAAAGGTGAATTGTACTTGGCCAATCTATCAGCAACTATCTGTCATGTGATTATAAATCATACTGTTTACATCATCAGCTCATCTTGCTTAATGTTATAATTTATGAAATTTTCCCGCTACTAAAAGCAATGATTAGGATAATGGTACCCGCAGGTACAACTTAGCTGGTAGATATTTTAGCAATGTGATACATTTTGCTCCCAATTTCTTATATTTTATCGAAATAAAAAAAAAATTAATTTAACTTTTCAAAGTGCATACAAAATAAATTTTTTAAGACTGGTGCTTATTAAAATTTTAATGCCATAAAAAAAGTAAATAAATAAATAAATAAAATAAAATAAAAATCAGAAAAATCGACTCTACTGAAATGAAAGAACTTTTTTAAGTTATGGTCAAGTCGTAAGACAATAAGCGTCGCTTTCAATTTGTAGCATCTTTTGCTGATTTAATTATTTTTGCGTAGTTGCAATGTTGTAATATTAAAGCTAGAAAGGTATACATATAGGCTGAATATGAATTTATGTATGTATATATGAATTTATATTCAACCTTATTAAAATATAACTGATCATAATAGATGATTCAATTTAACGCTGATTATATTAAAAAGATGTTTGAAAGAATTAATTTTTTATAGGCTTTAATTTTAAAACTGGCTTCATCAATGGAAATTCTCACAAGCATTTATTAAGATTATTTTTATGAAAATATTTATTAACTATGAAATACGTAAATTAGTATTTGCTTAGAGGACCGAATTCAATCTTTTGACTATATAAATGTGATTTCATTAAGACAAACTTAGGTATTTCTTTTTGAATAGACTGTTAACTGAGTTTTGGGAACAGCTTTGATATACCCCCCCAAATAAAAAAATTAAGCGCCAAATCTGGCACTTCCTACGGACTTTTTAGGGTTGCTCTTTCTTATTTTGGTGTTGCCAATTTAAGTTTTTTCAGCTTTTAGGTTTTTGCTGTTGTCAAATTTAGTATTTTCTTGTATTTTGCACCATTTTTGAGCTTTTTTTTTTTTTTTTAAAGTTTTTGTTGTTAATTATTTGTATTTAGCTAGAATCCATCTTGGCGAGAAAAAAATTCGCCAAGTTTCCTATTTGGGGGATATATCAAAGTAGTTCCGAGTTTTGTGACCAATGTTAATAAATTTTTTACTAATTTCACTTTTCTCCGTAATTTTTGACAAGTAAAACTAGAATTCCTATCAATATTTATTTTTATTGTAAGTTAGTGTTTCCTTAAAAAAATCACACAATCATGAAATTTCTATAGAATATAAAAAATTCTGCTCTTTAAAATATTTAATACTGATCCTACTAAGGGAAAATTAGATATGATGGCAAGGAGTAGGGGACTTGCAAGATTACCGGAAATTTATCTTTTTAACTGCATTTAATTTACCCTTAATTAACCGTTATGAATTAAATAGTGATTTAAAGTAAAGCTATTTATATATAAATTTTGATGTTGCCTGCCTGAAGACAAGAAAAAATCACAAAACACTAGCCAGTACAAAGTAAGCGGGCAAACAGTCATGTCCTGTAATAAGCTTAAGTGCTAACACAGCGGCTCCTGTGGAAAAATCTAGGATAAACTGTGTATTCTCATTGATCAAATATTAATCATTGTTAACCCTATTCGTCAGAAATTATCGTCGAGAGATTGTTGATAATTCGGTTTGTTTTATCAGCTACTCTTTGGAAACTTCACACATACAAGGGTTAATTCAACCGGAAATGCAATTTAAACCAGACTCTACACAACTACAAGCATCTATGTCTAAAATGGAAATTTAATCGATGAACTGAAGGATAGATTGACACTCATTGAACTGCCAGTTCAGTTTGAGCAATTCCGAGATTAAAAAAAAACATTTTTTTTAAAATAGATACTATTTCTTATATGATATTGAATATGTAATTTTCCTTTCGGAAAAGGTATGTTATCAACTGAGCCATAAATGTTTTGTTATTTGCCTGGATGCTTCATTAATTCAAGTATTTCGCTAATGACAGAGGAGAAGTAGGTGCTTTCCCTAAATAAGAGACGCAAGTGTGTGTCAGCAGAACCCAATCTGTAATTCGTCCGTCTGTAGGGCAGGAGATTCACCTAATAGCAAACTGCAAAGAAAAATGAGCGAAAAGCACAAATAAATGAATACAAACAGGTCAACAACCGATACAGTCAATAAATTTGTGGGTCAATGTTACAAATTCCACCGGCATGGAAAAACAGGTTCATCGGCACTTTACTTTTATTTTCGGCAGCGTTTGTGTTGGATGAGGGATTTTCGAGGCAATCTTGCTTTATTTGTTTTTTTCCGGAGGAGAGAACACACACCACTTCATTCGACATGAATGCGCGGGCGTTTGGCATAAAAAGAGAAGACACACGAAAAGGGAAACAGAGACTTCTTTTCTCTATAGAGGGCAAAATAAAAATACAACAAACAATTAGCGAGTCAATGAGGCGACGAGATGTAAATGAGTTCAGGAAAAGTCGTAAATAGCTCTTGTTTTCCGAATTACTTAACCAAAGCGAAACACGATTTTGCTTTGATAAGCACCATAATTACTTATCAGACATTGAAGTCGATGAAACTGCGATTGCATGTATGTCCCAATTTATCTCTTGATTAATTTCGCTTAGATAATCTCGATATCGGTGGCATTCAATGCACACCTGTTCACTCGATTCCTGGAGAATTTCAGAATATTCTGTTGGCGGAATTTCTGGCAAAAATAATAATTATCAAGATATCATACGTGAATATTTCTAAGCCCTGCAAATTTATCATAATTTACATAAATCAATTTTGCTGTAAATTGTAAGCATTTTTCTGAATACCTACAAGAATTTTAAATTTAACTTGTGTTGAAGAATGCTTTTATATAGCCTTATCTCCTAGTTGAATTCGATATTTGGTTTGGATATTATTCATGCATACGCGTATTTTAAAGATATAACTAATTTCTAATTAATTAGGATTCAATGTTTAGGAATTTTTACATTAAAGTTTCAATATAACTAATCTATCAGTAGCAACATAATTTTATTGTTTTTGAATTAACTTGAAAAAATATTTTATTTTTAATAACCAATTGCTTCTAAAAATAGTAATTGCAATAATTAATCAAGTTTTTAATTATAACAATATAGTAATTAGCACTTTCATGTTTTTTGCTAAAATGATGATTAGTTCAGATTCTAATGAATAAAATACATTGCAATTTTAAACAGAAGTGATTGATTAAAGCTAAGATTTAATTCAAAGGCATGTAACAAAAAAATTTAAATTACAATGTCAACACTTGATTTTCTTTTTATTTTTTGAAAATATTAATTTTTTTAAAGTAAAAATTTTATGATTCTTAATTGCTTTTTGTCTATAAACCAAAACAATATAATCATTATCAATTGCTTACATGTAAAATAATTATTCAAAAATAAAAAAAAATTTACTTTCTAGTTTTAGAATAATTAAATGATATTCAATAAACAATGACAGTAAAAATTCCAGATGGATTATTTATTATTTACCTTAAAACTTTATTGTGGAAAACATCTATTTTGATAAATTCAATACCAGCACTTGAAGTGGAAGCGTTACTTAGTTCTTAATTAAAAAAATAAATAAATAAAAACTAAACAAAACAGGGTGTCATTTTCAAGTTTAAAAATAAAATAATAAATAAATGAATAAATGGGTATCAATATTAACAGAGTTAGAAAACATATAATGACCATGTGTGTGTTATGTTACATTAATAACGCTTAAGTTAAACATATTGTTTTTCAATTTAACAAAATGTAGTAATGTGAGTTTTAAATGTGAAACAGAAAAACAAAATGGCTCGTGTTAAAGCTATTCTGAAATAATATTCTT
Source organism: Latrodectus geometricus (assembly GCA_026290005.1). Taxonomy (NCBI): domain Eukaryota; kingdom Metazoa; phylum Arthropoda; class Arachnida; order Araneae; family Theridiidae; genus Latrodectus; species Latrodectus geometricus. The sequence goes on along the minus strand of JAPDSC010013526.1, from coordinate 2,111 downwards.
CAATTCCTAATTCTCATCTTCCCTGCAATCATTGAAATTTATGACTCTGATTTTTATTTATATTTTATTTTCCAGTAATGATATTTCCAAGAGCAAGAGCTATCTCAGATTAAATCACCTCTCTGTTGATCTTTTGATTGATGGCTTAATGACACTAAGCGGCTTAAGATAAATGGAAATGAGAGAAACAATAATTCGAAAAGACTTCAAAGTAATCCCTATCATTCACTCTCTCAAATCGCTAGTTTTTTTCCTCCTCCAAGTGCGTTGTATTTATTTCTATAGCCATCAATCATTCCTCAGCCAAATGAGGAATGCTTATTGTAACTATCATTGCAAGAGAAATAAAGGGTTAAATTCCGAGTCCTTGAATTGAAACGGTCTTCTTTGAACGTAATTATTATGCATTAAAAAAGTTTTAACATTTTATATAATGTAGGACACGCATATATTTCCAGATAGATAAAAACTGAACTATTGCCAAAGGCTGAACGAATTCTAAGCATTTTTAAATCTAAAATCGATTCCTAAAGTATTATGAAGTTTCTTCTGAATCATCAAATCTTATGTGTAAGATTAATAATGATCAGAAGAACAGTTATTTATTTTTAAAAACTTATTAATAGCATAAACTTTGAAAATTGTGCCGAATAAGAAATAACTGCTAGAGTTATAACCGTGAAAAGCACATTTAGAACCTTATACAAACATACACTAGTTACTTTTATCTACAATATGTATACGTCTAGAAGAATATAATTGAATGTTTGGCTTTTGAACAAACAGTCGTTTTAAATTCCTTTAGAATTAATTTTAAGGAACCACTCAGATTTATTAATTGTAATGCCGAATTACTCTTGCAATGAAATTTCGAAAACAACCACTTTAGTGGAAATTTCTCAATACTGCTATTCCAAATTTTATTCCAGGACTCAATTTAATTTTACTTGAAAGTGAATAATGATGTTGCAAATGCTTGAAAAACATAATTTTTGTTATTAATATAGATGGGATTCGTAGGTATCTCTAAATTTCAATCATCCGCCAATCATTTGAAAGCCAAAAGTTTTTGGATAAAATAGATCATGTTCTTTTTGCTTGACTTTTGTCCTATAATAAGAAACTATCAATAAATGAAAGATGATAATTTTAGTGTATTGTCATTACAAGCAGGTGAAAGTTCTGACCTTCGGGCAATGTTTTCAAAAACTTGATAGAAATGGTCTCTCTCGCTGTCTTCCTTTTAACCATCATCACATACTAAATACCTTTCGATAAACATGTTGCTCATCGGACATCAATAAGGGTTATGAAACTCTGCATCACATCTGTCTTCAGTGTTAATGATGTTTGCTCTACAACAAAACTGATTACTTGGAAAATCCAATCCACCTACAATTGCCTTGTTCGAACAAAAACCTCGCCAAGTCCCCTCCGGGATTCTGTTGACCTGAAACTCATCGCTGAGAATGATAAAACAGTTTTTTTCTCCTACCTCCTTCCTTTCCTCACATTTACCCCATTGTGTTTGGAAAAGTATCTTTCACCCTGTAGGGCTCATCAGGGCCAGTGGCCAATTTCCAATCATGCTTTGGCTGTGCTCAAAGAAGAAAAAAATGAGATCGGAGGCATGCATTGGATCTATTAATTCAGCTCTAAATTCTACTCATTGTGAGCCATTGTGTACCTGCTGGTAGAAGCAATTAGTTTTGTGGTTGATTGAAAAGTTTGACACGTAACGAGAAATATGAATTAAATGGTTGGTTCATGCCAATCATTTATTTACTTGCGCAACACGGCTTAAGATAAATGACAGCAAAGATTAAAACTTAAACTGTTTGCTTAGAATACATAAACGACGATACAAGTTATTACCACAGGAAAGAATACATTTTGTAAAGATTATTTGACTATGCAAAACACACACACAGCACATAATCCTTATTCGCTTATATTTACTTAGCGGTTTTTTCATTTATTGTTGTACTAAGAGGATTTTGTTCTGGAAAAAAAGGACATTATTTCCTTCAATTATCAACCTATTTAAGAATGTAGAATTTACCGATTTTTAAAAGACTTTAAATATTATGTGATGAATGTACTAGAAAAAA
>JAPDSC010013515.1:0-46463 GCA_026290005.1 Latrodectus geometricus | reverse complement strand
TTTTTTTTTTTTTAATTTTTTTAAGAAACATTGATTTTTTTCTCACGAATGTAGTCATTCTTCCTTTATTTTTCGTTCTGGCTACAAGTGTATACAATTGCAATTGATAAAAAAAAAAAACGCATTTTTGCGGAAATCATTTGAAATTTTACTATATATTCTAAATAAAAGAAAGATTTCAGAATATTGTACAAACTACTGTCCCTTAGTACTAAACATTAAGAAAATTGATTCGTCAAGAAATAGGTTTTTAAAAATGTGACTAAAAAAAACATTTTTTATTCTCACGAATGTAGTCTTTCTTTATGTTTCATTTTGGCTCTATGTAACTATTTTTATTGATAAAAAGCTCGTTTCTGCTGGAATCATTCGAAATTTCGCTATTATTTCTAATATCTAAATAAAAGGAAATTTTAGAATATTATTAAAAAATTATTTTTTCATTACTCAAAATAAATAATTATTTAAAAAAATTAAGTTGAAAGGTAGAATATTTTCACTTTAGTTTGAGTGTAAAATCTTAATCTAGTCGACTAACTACATAAATCAAACTTAAATGAAGAATTTAAATCATAAATGTCTTTTAGTCTTAATCGCTAAGAAAATTGGAGAAAATTTTAAAAATTTGAATATTATATAAATATATATACACTATACCTGCTTGTAAGTCTATTAAATTCTCCCACATTTCTGCTTTCATCTTCTTCAATTCAAATGATACAATATCCTCTCCAATTCGAACAATACTGTTTTCAGGGTCAATAGAAGAAGCTAAAAAGCATTCCCAAAAGTAAGGGGTGGAACTCACCTATGGAATAAAGTACAGATCGATTTCTTTAAGAATAAGGAACAGATGTTAATTTAATTTTTGTAAAGAAGGACCGGTTTCCTTTCGTATTTATTATTTTTGTTCCTAACTTCTTTAATATGGACATAGATCATAATTTCGTTTAGCATAGCTAGTTAAACTATAGACGATAACACAATTTTGCAAGAAAATTTTAATGCTGTATTATAGTTATGTAAATTATATTCATTAAACTAAGTTATGCTCATTATGTTTGCTTAAGAAAGAGTACAATATTCTACAATATGTGGAGCATGTTTTGCGAAAACGAAATACACTGTGATTCAATTATTTTCTACTTCACAATGACACTACCAAAGTATTATAATGATTTCCCTATTATATAAACAATAAAGCTAATTTTTAACGGATAAGTAAATTGTGATTTACGTCTGATTTTCTTAAAAATGCTTCACATATTATATTTATCATCATATCACTCATTAATATTTCAATTCTATGTTCTTGAATAGAATTTACATTTCAAACTGCATTTTTTATTAGATTTCAATATCTCATTTAAAAATACATCATTTAAATACATATTACAATTTAATACTAAAGTTTTTTTGAGAAAACTAAAATCAGATTAATTTTTTTTATTAATTCTTAACCAAATTTGTTCTTTAAAAGGTATTTGAAATAAATAAATTAATAATGTGGGTTCTATTAATAATTCCTTTTATTCTAAAATTTTTCATGGAACAGGAAAACATAAATCACTAAATTAACAAAAATTAAGAATTAAAAGATTTAACTCAGTTAACTCAGAATTGTTAATGACATTCCATGATAAAAAAAATAATCGGGGATTAATGCATGATGCATCGAAAAAATTTATCATCTTGTTTTTCAGTGTAGATTACCAAACTTATTACTGAATGGTTATCGCTCTGACCTTTTCATCTCTTATCGTTATCTCTTCATCAAGAATATTTGTAAGGGTTCAGAATCTCTGTTAAGATGTATATCTAGCTCGATGTGCAAAAAGATTTCGTAGAGTGATAAATCAACGCGTGTCATTACGTTGTATAATTATTTAATATATATCATTGGTTACTAGAAATCCAGTTTAAAGTAATCACAAAGTATGTTTTTCAAAAAAATCAATTATAACTAATGATTATGATCATGTAATGTCATTTCTAATGGTCATGAGAGACAATTATTTATGTAAAATTTGATTTCTGAGTGTTGTATTTTCAGAGTAAATTATATTAGAGGGTGTAGGATATCTAAATTATTGTTAACAGAATATAATATTGAACTATACCTAAATTTACTGACGCGAAAATTTTTTATTTCTTTTATACGGTAAATTTAATTTTTAATTTTGAAAAAGTTGTATTACGTTTGAAATAATTTCTAAATCCTTAAAAATGTTTAATATTGAGAATATTTTTATATTTTATTTTTAATATTAATGATTCTTAGACACAAAACTGAGAACTCAAAATATTTGTGAAAGTAAAATGCCTGTTTTATTCCTACAAATATGTGTATCTACATAGTACAAAAAATTAAATAATTACAACATATATTTGCTGGAAAATTTAGACACAGTATATTTTTTTATATTTCAATTTAATTATTTTATTTATATTTTTTTGTAATTATTAAACTGTTATTTTTATGTTCACCATTTCCTTGTTAACATTTTCTATTTAATTGTTATTTTCAACATTTTCTAATTAACAAATTTTGATTAATTTATTTAAAAATATTGACGTACATTTAATGTATTCAAATTATTACAAAAATATGCAACTAGTTAAATGTAACTGGTTTTTCTTCTATAAACTGAGTTATCCATAAGGAAAAATGTATACTTTACGATGAAATTTAACTCGATAAAAATATTAAAGTAAGAAAATTACTAAGCGATGCATAGAAAAATAATGCAAAATATTAGAAAGGTAGAATAAAAATAATATAATTGTTATAACAATGAGTATTAAATGTATAAATTGTTATATATAGGTTAAAAATTTGTGTTTTCCATGTCAACTATAAAGTGTTATCTTAAAAGATAAAATTCTTGATAGTAAAATTAATTGTAAAACTGGAATTATGTTTTTCTTTTCTCTAACAAAAAGAATTCTTTCTTCAAAATTCACAAAATATATTTTCGTTTCATTCTTAATTTGGTACGGAATAAATGTGGTATACATTGCTTTGAATTTCATATTTTTTAAGATTTAGAGAGAGAAACAATTTTAGACACAAACTGGTAATCTGTACATAATGAGTCAATTGTAATTATTTTTTATGCTTAATTTCCCACAAATTGATATAAAAAAACTAATTTAATGTTACAGTTTTTTCATAATTTTTCTGCCAGAAACGATGAGTGAAATTAAATAGTCAAATATTTTATATGGCAATTTTGTTATGTAAAATTTGCTTACTTTTAAATATTTGCTGCAAACTAATGTAGATGGTTTAACATCAACCCGAGATGACAAAGGAATAATTATATTTATTTTTTGTTCTGTTTCATTCCATTTTATGTCTCTAATATTAATAATTATGGGCATTTTCAATTTATAATATACTGACAGCTTAAATGAATATAAAGTTACTGCAGATATTTTTCTTTCGATATATTCCCTGCGTTTTAACGTTGTGTTTTCATATTAACCTCCACAATATCTTTCAGCATACGTGCAGTTACTATGGTGATGATAATTCTTACAGTTACAGTTAAATATTTATCATATACTTAATTGAATACTTTTAACTTTCTTTAAAACATAATAAAATTAGTAAATATTTACAGTTTATATATCACATACTTACTTTTTGAAATATTTGTTGCAATGATATTTTCTTTTTATATATTGCACTTTAAAGGATATTCGTTTTTTTTTTTATTTTAGTATCATGGGCAAATAGTTCTCAACTCTTAGTTTAAAGTTCAAGAGACAGTGCATTTTCTTTTTTCGTGTTTTAGTCGGTGTTTTTGTTCGGAAAAAATATTAAACTAGATATTTCTGAAATATATTTTTTACTATTTACTAATCGTCCAAAATTTTTAATTTCTTAATAAAGGGTGAGAAATTTTAAGGTTTGTTATTTACATATAACTGAAAAGTCACTATGTAGAATTAAAATTGTATTTTGATTTTTATAAAGCAATTTTCTTTAAATTTTGAGTTCCGTATTATTTCTGACAAAATATCGACGAAGATTAATAATCCTGATGTAACAGTAAGTTTGATTTTACAGGATTTTTTTACCTTTATTGATGTTTTCACTTAAACATCAAGACCGTATTACTAATGAACAATATTAATTATTAGTCGTAGATATCATTCATTTTAAGGGAAAATGATCAAATGAAATGCATATATCAAAACTAACTTCAAATTATTTTTAACTGTGTCTCTAAAATTTAATTCTCTTTAAAGTCAGGGAACCGGATTCTCTTATAATTGATTTATGTCTAATGTGTATTTTATTATTTTTATAACTAGTATCACTTAATGATTTTTTGGAACTAAATGTCTTTTCTAAGTGTATCTTTTGCAAAGAGTTACTTTTGCAAAGAGTTACTTGTTGTTTGTTAGTGGACTTATTAAATCTATTGTGCATCAAAACAGAATAGTGAAACTACTTTAAAGTGCCCTTTCTTTAGTATAACAAACATTCATAAAAGGAGTGAAAAGGCAATAAAAAACAAAGATTTTAATATTAAAATAATAAGAATGCAGTGTTTAAAAATTTCATGATAATTTCATTATATTAAATAACAAAGAACCAGCCCATCTAAACTTTATGATAAAAATTCTTATGAAATTATTTCAAAATTATCATTATTTTGCACTACAATTTAGTTATTTTAGTAATAATTTAATTATTAATAAAATAACATTTTAACGTATTCTAAAATACACTATTAGAAAAAAGCTTGAGTTGTAGTTTTAAAGTATCAGGGATGCTTTATTTTGCTCTAAATCTATTATTTTTTTTAAATAAATTATATTCAACAAAGAAAACACTGTCTTTTCCTTTTATGATCTTTTTAATATGTATAGTCTTGAAAATATGTTTGATATTTCATATTAATTTATCTCTGTGAGATTCCATTATATAATAAGACTAGTTTATTCTCCCTTATAAAATAAATAATCATGACTTAAGTATATTTCCCTTTTAAAAAATCAGAAATTCAAAATAAATAATCATTTGTTCCTGAAAATGAATAAAATTTCAGTATATTATATTTTCAATGCTAAAGTTGTGTTATTTACTATCTTTCAGTTTGTGATATTGTGGTTAATTAATAATCTAGCTGAAATATCTTTAGTGAGAGTATTTAATTTTATAGCTAAATTATACATGTGTCTAATGTTTCATACTTTTTGGCATGAAATATTTTTAACTTTATATCTTTAGAATAAAGATCTTAAAAAGAATGCATTTTAAAAACATGTATATTTCATCAAATAAGAATTTTTACCATTAAGATATCCATTATTTTGCATTATTAAAAACTTATGAATAATTTTCATTAATATTTGTCATATGTTGATGATTTTACTTCTGGTTTACTGTCAATAAGTGCATTGGTGATTTACTTAATTCAATACATTTATTTTGTAGTGTTAAAAATTTGATTAATTTTATATTACTAAAAGTATATATTCTATTATTGTGAATAAACGACTCAAATTTATAACAAATACTGCTATAAATTTAATAAGATAGTGTTATATTTGAACAGACTATTTTGATAAGTAGTTGCTAATTAAATTGTTGTAAGAATATGAAAGTAGGGTCATCTATATATAATATTGTTAGTTTAGCTTAATTCTAAAGTGTTAGCAGTTATGACATCATGATTTCTATAACCAATAACAACAATTTCTTATAAGATATAGAAGTGTATTTATCAGCATTTACATTGTTTTAAAATGTGAAATGTAAATATTCTATGACCAATTGCGTAAGATCATAAGATTTGTTAATATCAAATATCAGTAAAAAAGTAAAAGTATTTTCATTAGATTTTATTTATTATGCTTTTTAGCTTATTTTACTATAAAAAAATATGCTTTACAAATTTATTTTGGTTTAAATGTTATGCTTATTGATTTAATATTAATTTTCTCATTCTTTTTATAAGTATGATCTAAATATCAATTCATATAAAACTTATAAATGATCTATTTTATAGTTTAACAATGCCTGAAGAACAAATTAGAACTTATTCTCTCAAGGAAATTGCTGAACATTCATCTGAAGATTCTTTATGGCTTTTAATTGATAATCGAGTGTATGATGTCACAAAATTTAAAGATGAGGTAATTTTCTTACATTGATATTATAAGTTAGTTATTTTAAAAAGCTAATTTAGACAGGTTAAATATAGATTTTTGATTCAAAATCCTTTCCTATCTTAACAATAAGAATGATCTTATAAATTCATTGTCTATTTAGTAAATTAAATCAGCAAAATTTGCACCTGCTAACAAAAATTTTTTGATTTTATTTTAAGGAAGAAGGTATAATGCATATTTTGATTTGTTAAATATAATTAGTGAATAATATTTATATTTTTTTGTTTATTGTTCCAATTTCTTCTTAATGCATTCTTATATTTTCTAGAATAACAAGAATTTAAAACTTATAGATAATTTTTATATAATGAAATATGTATTTAATAATAAGATTATTTTATTTTAAAAAGTCATGATAATACTTTTATTCGTTGTATATTTTTTTATTTGAACATACTAAATGGACTTTTAAACTTTGTAATTATTAAAAATATATACAAAATTGATGTTTTTTAATATGATAATAGTTCTAAAAATCATTATCAAAAATTTTCAGAGATGGTCGCCTGTTTGCTATTTGAATAATAAACTTTTATCTTGCTATCCTTTTTTAATTTATTATGTCTCTAATATAAAAAATATTTTTTATATTAGAAAAGTAACGTTTCTTATATAAGAAGTATGTAATCAATGATAATGATGTAAATAGTTTTTATCATTACCTGTTGAAAAGAAATATGGATGGAGAGAAAAATTATTTCGCAAAAAACAAGGAATAAAACAAACTATTTGCAAGGATGAAAATATCAGATTGCTTTTCTAAATAAAGTAACTACACTTAAAGTACTATAGCATTATTACTCCGCAATCAATCAACAAAACAATAGCTAAGCAATTTCTATCAGAAATAAATTTTAGCTTTTAAATAAGTTATGTCAATAAATAATAATTATTTCCAAAAATTCAAATTAGATGTTTATACTAATTTTTATTGGCTTCAAGAAATGTAAACCTATTTAAACAATACATGATACAAATATTTATGATAGCAATTTAGATTTATTTGTTTCCTGTAGTGATAATTATTATAAATTGTAATGAAATTGTACCGTGACTACTTAATCTGGATACTCTGAATTTTTAATTGCTTGTCCTGTACAGAAAATTATCAAAATTTGGAAAATAACATGTTTATGTTTGCAGTATTCATTACTCATTCTTTGTAATATTAAATTTAGAATAATTGGAATTATTAATTTATAGTTTTGATCAATATTTGTCTTTGCATAAATGAAGATTAACAAATTAGTTTTCATTGTAATATAAAGAGGTAATAAATAAGTCTCAATACTGATAATAAGGAGTCACACTATTGCTTTCATTCCTCAAATTTATTACATTTATTTTCATTATATTTTAATATTTTTATTAAAATGAAATGAACATTTTAATTTATATATATATGTAATCATACTTTAATTTAGAGCTATTTTAATGCATTTTATTGAGTACCAAATGTTATAAGTATAGAAAAATATTTTAAAATTACTTTTTGATTAATGTTTGAGAAGCTGCATTTAACTATGTAGAATGTTTCCCAAATTTTAAAATACATAAAATTTCTAAATGCATATGTGCCATAAAATTAGTATTCATAACATATTCTGCTAGTTAATTGCATGCAAGTATTTATTCCTTATTTTTAAAGTTCTGATATTTTAAAATTATTCTATTTTTATTACAATTATATATAATTATAATTTTTGGTATTGTTCCATTATTACCCCCATGCCACAATCAATAATCAAAATTATTGTTAATCAGTTTCTGTCAGAAATAAACTTTGATGTTTAAATAAATTTTCTCAATAAATGATACTTATTTATTAATAAATGTTTGTGCTATTTTTAATTATTTCTAAAAATGAAAACCTCTATAAACAATACATGGTCCAAATATTTACGATAGTAATTGTAATCAATCATTGAAGCAATTGTTAAACAGTTTCCATCAGAAATAAATTTTGGTGTTTAAATAAGTTGTCAGTAAGTGATAATTATTTAGTTTATAAAATGCTTGCACATTTTTTTTTTTTTTCAGTTTTTAAAAATGTAAATCTTTTCAAACAATACAGTGTTGCAAATATTTATCACAGTAATTGCGATTTATTCTTTCCCATTATGAAAATTATCGATGGGGGTGTAATGGAATTGTACTCAATTTTTAAATATTATTATATTAATCATTTATAAAATCTTTTAGCATCCTGGAGGACCAGAAATTTTGTTGGAATTTGCTGGTATGCATAATTTATAGAAATATTTTTGTATTTTTTTGTGAATAATATTATTTGATAAAATTTGATGCTTGATTTAAAATTTTTTCTGAATGAAATGAGTATTCATACATATTATATTTAAATGAAAATTAAGTGTGTTATTTGTGATCAGATTAATATTTTTTATTTATTTGCTTATTAAGTATAGTTTATTCTAGTAGTAAAATTTTTAAAAAAATTTCTGATGTATGTTTTATTGAAACATCTATATAACTTAAGAAATGGAACTATGTGTCAAAAAGAAAACATTGATTTCACATATTTTTAGTGTTTGCATTATCAAAAATAAGTTGAAAAAGGAACAATGAAGATATGTTTGTTCATAGCCATGATTTAACTTTTAAAAATCTTGATGTATTACATGATAAAATTGAATTGCATCAAAATTGTTAACAGATTCTATTATAGATAAATTAGGAGTAGTTATAAACATTTTAGAGTTAAATTTTTCATTGATGAATTTTAAAACTTAAAGTTTATATTATTTTATTAAACAATTAGAATTATTTTATGGTGATAAATTCAACTTATCTAGCATATATTTTTAAACAGCCTTCTATCATAAATGCTGATGTGTATATTTCAGTTGGGAAAATATAAAGATGATAATCAAAAAAAAACTACTTATCTATTTAAAACTGACAGTTTTAAATTGATAAAAATAATTATTGTATATATAAATTCAGATGTATTTTATAACTTTACATATGAATGGCCTTTGCCTTAAAGATATACATTAAATTAATCTGTGTGTCAATTATTATTTCTGTTACCATACCAAGAGAAAGAATATCTTTTGTACCTAATCCTTATAACTGATGAAAGCTGATTTGATTATTGATGCTTTAATTGCATAAGACAATATGCAATAGACTAGTAGTTTGAAGCAAATTGATTAAAGGTTAAAAGATTTGTATTAAAATATTAATATAAATCATTTAACTTTTCATCAATTGACCTATATTGAATATAAACCTATTTATAATCTAATCTATAATAAGGAAATTTAACCTGTTTATTGAGAATGCAAAGAAATAATAATTTTTTAGACTGAAACCTCTTAACAAAAAATTGTTAACTGAACAAAACCATTGGAAAATGTTTTCTAAAAATTTTTCCATTTTTGAAAGTTGAAGGTCTTTAATTACCATTTTGTTAATCAATGAGAGATAATATAATATTTCTATGTCTCTTCTAAACATAATTTTAACTGTCTATATTTAGGCACTATATTGTCAATAAATCTCACACCACTCATTAAATTATATTGTTTTGCAACTATTCAAATTTGTGCTCAGAAAGTTATTTGATATTATCTATCAAGGCAATTAAAAGGTTAAAATTAAAAAATTCATTACAGGTTGGTTAGAGAATTTGAGTGTTTATATAGCTAAAAGATATCTCTATTTTTTTTAAACTTATCTTGGACATTATTTTTTAAATAGTTACCTTTCTTCAGGTTTTAGAAAATGAAAACTTTTGAATTTTAACCAAAATTACATAACTGCAGTAATATTTATTCTTGTATCATCAACTTTTTATTTGAGCATTCCTGTTTATTCACAACTTCTGGTTGTATGTTGTTTGAAGAATGATGTTGGTTCATGCTAATTTATGTTGAATTAAAAAAAAAAAAAGCATTGTATTTTGTAATTTTGATGCAAATTATTTTCAAATTTATACTTCCCCTGATATTGACCTATTTTTTTGACATTACAATTGTTCAGTTTCCTAATTTATGGTTTTTTTTAATAAACTTGTCCATGCAAAATTATGATTGAATAGAATTTTTCAATTTCAAGCTAGTTTTTTATAGATCAATTTCATTCTTTTGTAAATCGTAGGAAGATATATTAACCTATTCAAATAAAATTTATTTTTCTCCATTTAAAATTTCTCTTTTTTTGGTGGGATTTCAGCATTAAGTAAATATATTTTATTAAAAATAATGATATTTGCTAATTTTATATGTATATTATTAATTTCCAATGACCATTTTAAAAGTTGTAAAGAACTGAAAGCTTATGAATAGAGTTTATAAACTGTAAAACTAAAGACAAGATGATTGAAGATGTTGCCCAAGGAGTGTTCTTACCCCTCAGTACTTTGTCTCCTCTGTAAGATAATGAGTAGCCCCACATTGATGCAGGTAGTTTCTAATTCTTTCCTTTAATTTTTGAATAGGAAAGATGGCATTTAAATACATATACTCATCTGTTCATTTTAGTATTAAATATTTACAAGTATATTTATTTATGGTTAAAATTTGATTTTACAAATCACAGTTCTTAGTTCCTCAGATTAGTTAAATTTATTTAAGCTCTGAAAGAAAGTGTCGAAAAAAATCTTGTTTTCAAAAGTTTTTGTTTATTTTTATAAAATGTTATTTTGAATTTACTTCTCAATTCAATATGCAAAATATGATATTAAATAATGTGAAATTTAGGCCCAGTCTCTCTATTTGATGCTAGTTCAATATCATAAATAACAAAACATGTTATTAATGTTCACAGTTATAAAATATCATATTTTAAACATTTTATAATTCTTAAATAGTAAAAGCTAAGAAGGAGAAGAGTACATTTTTTTTCCATACTTCCTAAGCTATTGAAAAATTATAGTGTAATAGACATTAAAAGTTAAACAGATTAGAATAAAATACATGTCAATGATTTGGGGAAAGTCATTGAATTATAAACAGATTATTGTTTTTTTTTTTTTTTTTTTTTTTTTTTTTTTTTTTTTTTTTTTTTTTTATCTGGATTATAATATTTTTGCTTATATTTAAGCAATCATTTTTCGAAAAACCTTAATCATTTTTTATTACAAACATTCTTAAATAATGAAATTGTCTTATATTCATTTTTTAAAATGTAAAAATATCCAATTATACATGCACCTATACATACATATATTCAAATTACAAATTACATAGAAAAAATTTCAGTAACATTTTGAGGCTACTTTACTTAACAGATCACCAAGTTTATGCCTACAATTTTTTCTAATTTGTTGTATTTGATGTATTTTTATTATTATTTTTTATCATTCTAAGCTTTTTATAAAAGTTAAATATAACCTAAGAACAATAAATATATAAAAATAGTTTCTTTTAAAACAAGTTTTTCACTTATTAAAATGTACTTGATACAAATAACAAAGTGAGGCATTCCCACATTCCCAAAATAATGACATTATTTACTTTTTGATATCATCAAATTTAAATTTTTCTCATAGATAAAGAAGCTACTGAAGCATTTGAGGATATTGGCCACTCATCAGATGCAAAAATGCAGCTGAAACAATATGAAATAGGAGAATTAATTGAGGTATATTATTCTATCCATCATTAGGTGTGCAAAATAAATTGTTTTTTATGCAAAATAAATTGCAAAACATACAAAAATAAAATGTGATGTTTTTTTTTTTTTTTTTTTTTTTTTTTTTTTTTTGTTCAATCTATAGCTATTTAAAACTTAAAACACATACACACATAATTTTTTTATTTATTTGAATTTAGTTAATCTTAAGATTACTTTACAGTTATTCAGTACCAATGTCAGTACATCATATTTCTTTTCAAAAAATATTTTAGTACAAAATGATTAGTTACTTACATAATGGAATATGAAGTGATTAATTACAATCAATTATGGTCTACAATACTTAATTTCATAACCATTGTGCTTACTTTTTGTGATATGGAGCATCATTTCTCATGTATAAATATTGAGAAAAAAGGATACAGTACTTGTCAAATTTTGTTGAATTTAAACTTCTTGAATGTTAAAACTATTCTTGTTTTCTTTAATTGCACATATGCTAAAGTGAATTCTGATTTATTAAAAGCTGTTGTAGAGTGATACATGATTTTAAAATTTTAAAGTAGTGCTTATATTTATTTGGAAGTTTAGATTTTTATGCTTTTTTTTTTTATTATTCTGTTAGATTTTTATGCCATTTAATTGATGCTTTATTATTTTTCCATTTCTTTTATTGAATAGTATTTTCTAAATTCACTTATTTTAAAATTGTTTTATTTTGGAATTTATAATATTTTATGTTAAGTTTTTTTTCACTTTTTAGGCTGAGAGAAAAAATATGAATTTCTTGTTTTCATTCCCTTTTCTTTTACCATTCAGATGTAACTCTTTTTATTTAGTAATAAATCTTATTATTAGTTATGTAGCAAAGGAATATTTCCATTGCACATTTTTTACTTATTTAAAGATAAAAGGGAAAACAATATTGAATAATGTTATTATAGTGTAGTTTAAACACATGCATGAGTGTAATTTAAACACATGAAACAATGAATAATGTTATAATAGTGTAATTTAAAATGTTAAAATTCTTCTCTTCTGCTTTTTTTTTTTTTTTTTTTTAAATTTAGCAAGCGAACATAATTTTACATACACACACATAATTTTTTAATGTATAAATCACATCTTGAGTTTGGCTAATCTAAAGATAACTTTATATTGATTCAGTTTCAACACCAGTACATTATTTTTCTTTTCAAAAATATTTTAATGCAAAATGGCGAGTTACTTGCATTATGGAATATGAAGTAATTAGTTACAATCACTTAAGCACTACAGTACTTAATTTGATAACCATTTTTATTTTATTTTATGTTGTATATTTATTTTTTATAGATAATTTTTTTTTTTTGTGATACAGAGCATTTTTTCTGAAATATTTATGTTGATATTGAGAAAAGAATTTTATAGTTCTTCCAGATTTTGAATTTAAGCTTTTTAAATCTTAAAAAATATTCTTTTTTTTTTTAAATTGTACATATGCTAAGGTAAATTCTGAGTTAATTAAAAGCTGTTGTAGATTGAAATATTAGTATTTTATATTAGAATTATATATATTATAATATATTGGAATTTATAGCATTTTTTATTAATTTATTCTCATTTTTTTAGGCTGAAAGAAAAGATATAAAGGTAAATTTCATGTTTTCATTTCTTAAATTTTACCATACAAATATAGCTTGTTTATTTAATAATAAATTTTTATTTAGTTTTATAACAAAGTAATATTTTCATCGCACATTTTTTACCCATTTAAAGATAAAAGGGGTAACAATATTATAGTGTAATTTAAATGTTAAATTTTGAGCTCTTCTCTTTTAATTTTTTTTAAATACTGTCTAATTTTCCAGAAAAACAGTATTTTTTTTTGTTAAGAAATGTGAAGGAAAATATTTTTTTATAAATCTTTTCCATCAAGCAATTCTTTTGAATACTTCTGTCATGAAAATAGATTTAACTTATTTAAAACATATTTTATTGACTCTTAACTAAATTTAAATTTTATTAAGTTATAATTGCAATGCAAAGAAAGTTTAATCACAATAGTTAAGTCTCAGTACTAGTGAAACATTTTTAGAAATAAAAATGTATACTTTTTTAAATTTTAAAGCTATTAAGAAATTCATTTATTTATTTATTTATTTATTTTTTTTTTTTTTTATCAAATGAACATAATTTATGAAAAAAGATTTTTTGTAATACATATTTTTTATTTTTCTTATACTGTTTTCATAGTTAAATTGATAAAGTATATACATTAAATATTAAGGGTTTTAAAGTAGAAAATATTGTAAAGTGAATATCTTGTATATCAAATGAAGCATGTATTTGTTTATAAGTTGAATATATATGTCATATAAATACATTTGCATGCTGTACAATTATTTTATAGTTAGGCTCCATTTTACAGTTAATAATATTTTATCAATATATATTATTTCTGTCAGTCTTTATAATCATTTACTATTATTATTTTTTTTAGGTTCCCCCAAAAAGTAGTTGGTAAGTTTTTATAACATATATTGTTTTATGATGCATAATATTTTTTGTAAATGCTATTTTATTTATTTTTATTCGGTACAGATGTTCTGCTTTTCTGAATATTCTTATTTTTATGTGTTCTACTTTCTCTAATTTTTTAAATTAAGTTTACCCATTTCTTTATTTAATAGTTTATCAGATGTGCATAAAAGAATTTGTTATTTATCTGTGTATTTTATATTAGTCAAGGGAATTGTTATAAAAGCTGTATTTGTTGAATAGTATGATTTTTAGGATTTTTATTACATGATATTTTAATAATATTTCAAAATAGGTTAATAATAGATGCTTAAAAGATTTCAAGTTATCTGTAGAATAAATAAAAGTTTCTGAATATTTCTTCATACTTTTTGCAAGTTAAAACATAGCTAATTAAAATTTAATGTTAAAAGAATTTTTAAAGGAACATAAACCTTATCTTCTGACATAAATTAATATGTTATTAATCCTAATCTATATCACATACTTTATTAATCCACTAGCAAATTCTGACATATATTTTGAAGTTGCTTTTGTGACAACTTACAAATTTTGTTTTAAAGCAAACAAATAACTAAAACAATTTTAAATAGCTATTAATAACTTTATTTTTAAGTTAGTAACAGAGAAGTGCATGATAATTGTTTTATTGCTTTTAATGAAAAGTTTTAATTACTGTGAAAAAGTAAGAATCAATAAAAATGTTTTGCTAAGATTTCCATGTATTGCAGTAAAACAACAATTTTATGGAAGTTATTAATAATTTATATTTCTTTTGCACAACATATTTAAACAATAATCATTTCTTGATATTTTAAAGAAATTATGATTATTAGTAATTATAATTATCTATTTTTAATGTATGTAAGTATATCTAAATTTTTGATAAAAATATTTTTTTTACAGTGTTACATTCCTAATGGAATTACACTGTTTGTAACATAAAAAATTTCAATACATTTCAACAGGTTATGATAAAATTATTTACTATATCCATTTATAAACTTATACTTGTTTCTTCTGAAACAATAGAAAATTTGATAATATTTTGAATTGTTTGGTTAACTTTTTGAGCAAATGATTATTATATTTTTTAATATTTGGAGGTTTGTTTTAAAACATAAAATAGAAATAAATAAAAATTATGTCCGTATAAAATAACAATGTCAAACCTAATTTTAAATGCTTCCTTTTATACATTGTTAATAAGATTATAGTATATATTTGTTTTGAATTTTCTAATATATATATCAAATCCTTAAAATTCATTGACATAAAATTCAGCTACCTGAAAGTAAAATTGTGTGGCGTATACTTCTCAATTAGATAATTTTTTAAAAATATTATTATGTGTATTGAAGTTTAATGTAACTAAAAACTTGAATGATGAAAATATTAGAAACTGAAAATATATATTAAATCTTAAAGAGTTTTTTCTCTATTTTTTATTGTATTTCTGAGTACAATATGCATAAAATGGTCTTGATAATGTTAATCTTTTTATATATTTGTAAAATATTTTAAAAATAAACAATTTAAGTTTGAATTTACATTTGATTTGATTATTTTAGATAGTTGAATTTAGAATTATACTACTGAAAAAATTCATTAATTTTTTACTATCTGAAAACAATAAGGTATTTTAAAATATTCCTAATTTTTGTCATAATTTTTGTTGGGAATTGTCCATATTATCAGGTGTGTTCTTCTGTAATTATTGATGGCCTCCCTTCTGCAGCTTCCGGACGCGATATTTTCTTCCTCTGGGCATGGCATTGACAGCTGCTGTACTATTCAAAGTGTATTCTGGCATGAACAAGTAAACACTTTGGCTTCCCTTTTGCTGTGTGCCAAACGTATGCAGTGGAGCATCTATTTGATGAAGATATTTCAATCATTATAATCTGTTTTCAGTACATTTAGCTTACTGATGTTTTGTTAGATTATTGATGTCCTTCGATGTACAAGCATAGATATTATATTCCTAAGTTCATAAATCGTTTTGTAACTTATGTGTTGTTTATTTTTATTTTGTTCTCAAACTATAATATTAAAGAAATATTTATTCGTTATTTCTATGCATTTTGAATAATGTTATAACTTAATTATTATTGACGTTAAATCATTTTTCTGCTTGATTATAAACTTACAAATTGTTTCAATTGCAGTAATTAGAAAAGGTATGGAAAATTAAAAAAAAAAATGTTTTTAAAAATACATGTACAGTTTATAAATCAAAACAAATATTGTTATAAATTGATTCTTTAAAAAATGTGCCTTTAAAATTTTAATATATATTTTGAATTACTCAATGCACTGAAGTAAATATGTGATAACTTTAATTTTAAGTACATAAATTTTGATAGCAGTCTATCGCACAAAAGATTTGAAACAATATATTTTACTTCCTAATCGATTTTTTTACTAATTTGAAATTTTCATTGCTTAGAAGATTTAAAAAATGATAATTCTTAGTGTAAGAAAATATTTCTTAAAATATATTGCAAAGCGAAGCTTCTTTGTAGAATAGAAATAAAACTATAGATTTCAATATTTGTTATTCTATTTTGAAGCTAAATTTATTAACAATAATATATTCAAATCAATAGTGGATTATTTTTTTTATTTAATATGCTAAAAGAAATCAAAATTAGATATGAAGATTAAAATATAGTTATGGACTTCTTTTTTTATACTAAATTTTTACAGTAGTATAAACTAAGTAATTGCTTGTAGATTTATAACATATAAATAGTAGTTATTATATACATTTCAAAATGCAATGTTGTTAAGCTTATAAAAGTCTTATTATAGATAGTGTTTATTAATCTTTAAGATGAAAAGTTTTCCAACAATATAATTTTCTGTTCTGTTATATTTAAAATTATAATGAACTATGGTGTTATTTGTATGCACATGTATTATTACAAGTGCTGGTTCAATGTTTTTTAAAAATTAATAAATCTGTCTGAAATTTTTAGTATTCAATTCAGACTAGCATATCATATGATAGATTTTGTACTTTGATAAACATTACTAAAATAAAACGAATTTTTTTTAAATAAGGCATACTTTTTTTTTTATCTTATAGGAAGTTTAATTAAAAGACATTCCAGCAAAATTTTCCTTTTCTTATGTTATGGAAGTGATATTTCTTAAAATAATTTTATTACATTTCTGAATATACTGTTTTTTATTTGTTAATTCAATGGAGAACATTCAAAGTGTTTTTTATTCAGTTATATATTAATTAGTCATTCTGTGATAAAATAAAATACTTATGTATTTCATGAAATTATTTAATAACATATTTTGTTTATTGGTCTTTAATAAAAGTTTTTTATAACTTTTGTTATTTGTTATTAATTTTTGTCTTGTATTCGTTTATTTTTCTATTTATTTATTTAGATGATATTTATAATTATTTGTGTATGAAAGAAAAATGTCTCTTTTTACTATGTAAATTTTATTATTATTTGTGCCAACTATAATGTATATATATATTTGTGTTATATAGACAATATATTTCAGATGAATTTTTATTTAATTTTATTCAAATTTACCTATTTTAAAGAGATCTGGTAAGTGAAGCAATGATAATTTTTAAGTTTGATGGAGTAAAAAAGAACATAAAAATAAACATATGATCTTTGAATATTTCAGTGTTTGCAAGCAATTGAAAGTTTTGTTATAACTTCTTAATAGTTGGAATGTATGATTTTTTTATTTACATAAAAAGCAAATGATTTTTAAAATTGGTAAATGTTAATATCTTAAGCAGAAATTTTTACTTAATAAAATTTTCTGATTAATAGAATGATTTGCTGATAAATACAATAAAAAATTAAAAATATTTAAAAATTTTCAGCAAAAAATAATACAATGTCGATTTTATTTTATGAGAACAACTACAGCTCAATTTACTTTTTTCAATTTCATGGTTAATATTGCAGAAATAAATAAATATAGAATTATATACCACAATTAATTTCTTATCCTTAAATTTGAATTTGCTTGATAAAAGTTCAAAAATACTGAAAAATGAAATTTATGTTTAATCAACAGTTATGGGGAAACTTTATTCTATTGGAAATTTTTAAAATGTAATTGGAAAAAATATTATAAATAAGTTAATTTGCTTTTTAGTATCATAATTTGCTTCAAATTGTATTTTCTGTAAAAACGTTGATTGAAAATTTTCCATTATTTAAAATCATTGATAACAAAAACAATATATAGTAGGATAAAATATTATGTACTGTAAAATTTTAAGTATTCACCTAGTAAATGTGTAAAACTCTATATTTGTTGAATGCTAGCCAGACTGGCAATATGGGGTGCGCTGTTCCACTTTTCCCACTGAACCGTAATTTGTTGTGGAATCCGAGTTTCTCAGTATACAATATTCCATAGGTACATGTTTATAGGATAGGCAATCATTCATATTCCATTCACACAAATAAAAGACAAAGACAGGAAAGAGAGAAAGTACATCAATTCCCAAATTGATTTGTCTGAATTGAATGTCCTAGGACCGGGATTCGAATCCATTCCTAGGACCTCCCTATCTGCAGTCAGGCATGCTGACCACTAGATAGGGTGGGCGGCAGTAAATGTATTACGTTTCATAAATAAAGGAATTGCAATATTAATTTCATATAATTATCATATTTTTGCCGAATTACCTGCCGAATGGTTTTCATTCAGTAGTCCATGAGTATGATTCCCACATCAGGCATGAATGTTTATAATGGTATGGAATCCACTTTAAACTGTAGTTCCATGTGTAATTAGTATTTGTGTACTAAAAATGATTGTTAAGAAACTAACTAATTGACTGGCCTTCATTACTTTTACACAAGCAAAATTATTTTTTGCAGAAATAAAAGAAATTGATAATAAATAAGTGAAAAAAAAAACACATTAAAATGAATTCATAAATATATTCAAATATTAACCTTTTTGGTCATTAATTTTTTATTAATAATTGAATGACTTCTTTAAATTATGGGAACTTATTAAATTTCATGAAAATAAATTTATTCAGTGAATGCAAGCACATTTTATGTCCTATTAAAATTACTGTAGATTTATTTTCTCCTGAAACACGCAAGAAAAAATCACTTGGCTTATAAAAATTTTAATAAAGAATAGAATAAGCTTAATTTATCATGTGAAATCTCAAATTCATTTTCCATCAACTCCAAATGTATATAAAAGAAATTTGAGCCAATTGATTCATCAAAAGTTTTAAATCCTTAGTTACTGAAGTATGGTGTGAAGTCAATGAAATACATAATTATTGAATTTGAAAATTAGTGGTCAAAAAAAGTTTTTTTCAATTTTATTTATTTTATAAATTTTTAATTAAACTTTAATCATTGCACATAAAAAATTTATAGTAATTTTACTGTCTATAAAGTAAATTACACATGTAACTTTAAAATTTTAATTGTAAGTTTTAGGAAATTTATTAATATTTGTCATCAAATGTGATGTAATATTGGTTTAAAATTATAAGAATCCAGTAAGTTTTGCATACAAATATTGCACTTACACTTAAAAATTGTATAAAATTAACAATGGAAATTTCTCAAGTTAAATTATCAATTTTGCGAATGAATGGCTAGTATATAGATTATGAAATTAAAAAAAAGACACATCAAATTCTAAAATATCGTATTAAAATATGCATTTTTTTTTAATTCATTTAAAAAAATTTTTTTGAAGAAAGCCTAGTCTGGTAACTGTATAGAGCTTCAGTACAAGCAACTATAATATTGTAAAATGCTAAAGATTCTGTAGCATTTTGTAGAGTATTATATTTACTTTATATATATATATACATATAATCATAAATAGAATATCCTATAATAAAATGTTCTTTCGATCAATGCATGTTGAAACTAATTTTTATTTGTAAGGATATCAGATTGAATCACTAAATGGGTGGATTCATTGCATAAAAATGTAACTGTATTTTTAATTTTTTTTTAAATGGTAAAACATGTCTGCTAGTACTATCAATAGAAAAATTGATGATAGGGCTGAATTTAATTGGAAATCAGATAATAAAAATGGGGAAAAATTCGTCAATTTATTCAGTACAACTAGAAAATATGGACATAACAAACAAAGCACTCCTTTGTTTTGTGAAGTTCGAGTATGAAGGACAATTATTTGAACTACTTTGTTCGCTTAATTTATCAACTAGAACAAAGAGATCTAAGATGTTTGAAGCTCTTGATATCTTGGAACATGAAATTACAGAAAAAATGTATTGGGATACGCATAGACAGTGCTTCTAATACGGCTGGATATCTTTCAGGAATTGTTGCAGAGGTAAAGAATGTTGGTCACCCAGATATTTTATCAACACACTGCATTAGACACCGAGAACAACTGTCAGAGAAAAATTTCTCCAGAACGAAATACTATCAGTCGTCAGTGAAATTATAAAGGAAATTCGACACAAACCACTCAATTCTCGAATGTTAGAGGTATTTTGTGAAAAAATGGATTTCGAATATACCTCGACTATATCCTCTTCGTCATGCTGAGATAAGATGGTGGTTGAAGGGCAAAATACTGTCCCGACTATTCGCCTTGGGAAAAAGTCAAATTATTTTTCCAGGAACAAAATAACCCAAAATTGCAAAAATTCTTCTCCAACAAGAAATGGTTAGCGAAGTTTGCATACATGGCAGATATTTTTCCCCGTTAAATGAGTTAAGTATCCTTGAAAGGACAACTTCACACTACGAAGTGAAATGGATGTGTTTCAAAAGATAATATTAGTGTGGCAAACTTGGTTGGTTGAAGACGATATGCAAATGTTTTCGAATTTTGATGAATACATGAAGGAAAATGATGTTACCAACAAGTAGTAACTCTAGTTAAAAAGCACTTGGAATCACAGAATTTTTGCTCGTTATTATTCAAAAGAATGGAGATCTCAGACATGGTAATATGTATAAATGATAAATCCATTTGCAGCGAAAATTCAGGATAATAATTAAAATATGCATCTAAAAGAAAGCCTCTTCGTTCGACGAAACTCTCCAATTTAAATTTCATTCATCGTTATCAAAATCTCTGTTTTGGCTTTCCATAAAAAGGGATTCTTAGTGAACAGGCGATGAAATTTCTGATTCAATTCTCCACAACTTATTTATGTGATAAGGCCTTTCCCTCTGCCACAGCTATCAAAACATGATACCGATCTCAACTTGAAATAAATACAGTTCTCCCTCTCGCAGTAACTACATTGAATTTAAATATCCATGATTTTATTTCATATAAGCATGAACATCAATCACACTAGGAAAGCATAATATTAAAAGTTTGATATACTTAAACCACATTTTTTAATTGTTTTGTTTGTATAGATTTGTTTATTTTATTATGATGTATTGATAAAGATTCCATAATTTGGTTTCAATTAATAGTTTCATTTCATTAACTAGGTACATTTTGTGTGTTCTTAGCTTACATTTTTTTTTTATAAATATATTTAAAATCTAAAAAATCTTATTAGTGGTCACATTAAATCCACACAGCGGGATTTAAATAATGAATTTATTGTCCCGTGTGGTAAAAAAATTTGGCGATCGCTGTGTGATTTAGAGTCAATCATTTAACTAAACGTTTCGTCGTGAAACTAATTGTAGAGTTTCTATTTACGCGTTTAATAGTGTTTCGATTTTGGCAATATACTTCTATTTTGACAATCCTCAATGAAATTTGGAAAACTTATCTTGTCTAATTGGAAATGGAAGAAAAGTGTGCAATAGATCAGTGTTTCTCAACTGAATTTACTCCAAGGACCGGTAAAATATTTCGGCACGTTCGCGCGGACCGGTAATATTGAAAATTCGACCCAATGCACAATTTTTCACAAAAATAAATCATGAAGACATACATAATTTTTAAAGCATTTTGTTTGTTATAATTTACATTTGTATATTCAACTTACTTGTAATATTGCATCGAGAATAAAAACACCAAAACTTAATTAAAACTCCAAGAAAATTCAAACGTAAATGATACATTTATTTTTTTTAATTAATATATTAGCCAAAACAACAATGAGTCGAAATGTGAACAATGTAAGTAGATACCAAATAAGCAAAAAATAATTTACCAAAATAAAGGATATATAAAAACTAAAATTAATGAGATTGCTGCTGGTCTTTGTTGCTGACTAAACTGTCAATGCTAGGCTTTAAACCAGTTACAGCAATACGTAAAGCCGGCGCAAGAGCAAGTCGATTTCTGTTTCGTCTTAATAACAGTCATAGCCGAAAATGTAGTTTCACACAAATAAGTTGAGGAAAAGGCAATAAAATCTTCAACGCCTTTGCGTGAAGATTGGGGTATTCTGTTGCAGTCTTTATCCAGAATTGATATATATTTATTGAATTGAACTGTGATTTAAGTCCTAGATCTGAAGGCAGTTCAATAAGTTCTGTTTCCTGGACGTAGTGAGATTGTTATCATAATTGTCAATAAATATATTGATTATCCACAGATCACCTGAACGTACATCTTCTGGGGAATAATACTGATCAAAAGCTATTGATAGTTCTTTTAAATACTTCAAAATAACGCTGATAACGCTCTTCTGATCCATGTTGTGAAAGTCAGACTGTGAACTGGAAGAGTACTTTTGATTTCGGTCTCTGCCAGAACTAGAGACACTAAGACGGGGACGGCAGAGTCGTGTCGGAGTAAGGAGAACGGTGCGGTTGGTTCTGTTTCTTGGGGGTAGCGGAAGTCCGCTCCCGGTCGTTGTAAGACCAAATGTCTGAATTCATTTGTTTGTGTGTGTTAATGTGTAATAAATGTTTCGTGTCCCAATAATTTTGTTTTGTGTTATTCAACCATCCTGGAGACGACAGGATAATGAGAAATTCACAATGGCGCACCTCTCCAGGATTTGTTCCGGATTTATACAAAAGTTATGTGATAATAATTATAGAAAAGGGTCTACAAAGCAGTAAGTCCGTATATTTTGATTACCTCTCATTTCATTAAGAGCCATCCATTTTTTGTTTTAATTATGCATGAGTTAGGGAATTAGTTTCGTTTTAGGTTTTGCTTAAGTATAACATGAAATAAATTAACAAATGTTTTCTTAAATATATGAAAAATGAACTAAATAAATGCATAATGTTTGAATTAATTGAGAAATTATTTAAGGTTTCATTAATTTCAGAGTATATTATTGGTTTTATTTTATGTTTATTCATTAATATTCAGTGTATATAAGTGTTTATTTTTCTAACTGGTGATATTTAGTAAGAAAAAAAAAATTTTGGAAAAAGTTTTTGGAATTTGTTTAACAAATTTATGCTGAATAATAATTTTTCTGGTTATTATGCATTTCTTAATTTATTTGTATTAATTTAAAAACTGCTGTATTATTGAAAAGTAAATTGATGAAAAGCATTTTTAATTTAATGTCATATAACCTGATATAAATATTTTTGATTAGAATTTTCATAATCATTATGATATGGTGTTTATTATTTAAACAATGGAAGCTCGTTGAATAAGAATCTGTTTCAAGAAAATTTTAATGTTTTTATTAGTTGTTTATTGTTTACATTTAAAATAACGAAATCGAAATCGTTGAATGTTAAAAGGTGATTTGTGTGAAACATTTTTCATTTTAGTATTGGATAATTTAAGGTTAGGTAATTTGCGATAACATTAAATTGTTAAAATGGCCTTTGCATTCTTGGGTAAAGCTCGAAAGGAGGATCTGTTAATATTGGCAAGTGAGTTAGGAGAACTGATTCCTCCAGATGCTAAAATAATAGATTTAAAAAATGTGATTACCCAATCTAAACAATATGAAGAGTCTTTCGTTCGAGAATTAATAAATACTATAATTTCTGATCGGATTGATCGGGTAGAGAGAGAGAAAGCCATTGCTGTTGAAAAAGAAAGACAACGTGAATTAGAACGAGAAGAAAGACAGCTTGAGCGAGAAGTAGAAGAGAAACGAAAAGAACGTGAGCATGAAATTAAAATGCGTGAATTAGAATTAAAAGAAAAGGAAGAGGAGAGCAATTCGGAAATCACTGTCGAATATGGACGGGATAAATTAGGAAACACTTTTCTAGGTTTTTTAAATATAATGAAAGGTGTAATTTTAGATCCCCCGGAACGAGCAGAAGAATGGCCCTTCTTTTTCCATCATGCAGAAAAAATGTTCAAGCTTTATGAGGTACCCGAGCAGTATGAAGGGAAAATTATTTTACAGTGTTTAAAGGGTCGTGCTAAGGGAATAAATGCTATGATATCTGAAGAAGATTTAGATCAGTATGATAAAATTAAAAGTTTCATTTTAAGAGAAAATAGAATAACTCCCTTACAACACAAGAAGAATTTTGATTCTTGTTATAAATTGCACAATGAAAGTTATGCTCAGTATGCTTCCCGTGTTGAAGCTGCATTAGAACTATATTTAAAATCAAGAGACGTAGAAACATTGGCTAAACATAAAGAACTTCTTGTAGCTGATAAAATAAAAGAGACTTTGCCTACTTATGTAAGGTCCCAAATATTTTTGAAAGAGACGGAATTGTGGCTTCCAGTACCTGAATTGGTGAGGGAAATTGATAATTTCTTAGTTTCGATACCAAAAAGTTTCGCAAGTAATTCTCACAATTATTCCAAATTTAATCCAGGCTCACATGGAGCAAAACAGAACGAAATTGTAAGGAAACCTTTTCCAGCTGAAACCAGAAGTAAAAGTTTTAGCGAAAAGAAGGAATATTACAGTTATCAAAAGAATCCAGAACCACGACCACAGAATCGTTTCAGAAGTAATACTGCGAGTTATGCTCCAGGTAAAAAGCTATTAAAGTGTTATAAATGTCAAGAAGAAGGTCATTTAAAGAAATTTTGCCCGCAGATGAATACAGTATCACAAGTTTCTAATAAGAGTGAAACTGAAGAAGTAAGCAAGAAAGGGCTAAATGAACTTTGCATTAAGATAGGTAATGCAAGTTTCGATTGGGAAATTCCAATCAGTGAAAAGGATGGTGAAGTTCTTCGAGTTGATTTAAATATAGGAGATCATGCGTTTCAAGGAGTGGTACCAGAAGAAATGTTGCAGTCAAGTGGGAAAATTTACTTGAGGCCTGCAATTGGATCTCCGGTTGAAGGAAAGCTTGTTTCTATTCCACTTAGTCTTTGGTCAGCAGATGATGTTATCAGGCCGTATATCATGGTGCATGCTGCAGTTGTGGAAGGATTACATGAGCAAGCTTTGATCACTCCTAGAGTTTTCAGTTTATTAAAGGAACAAAGAAGAAAATATCTGGGAGAAGAAATCAATAATATCCACGGGAAAGATAAAGTTTTGAAGAACACTTTCAATGTGGAGGGAAGGAAAACAGAAGCTTATATAGAAGCAAATCAAGAAACAGCTGAAATAGAAAATTCTGGAGTAGAGGTTTCAACTATTCCAGTGGAAAGTAACGTGCTAAATGAAGAAATAATCACTGTTACAGATGAAGAAAATAACTGTCCAAGTTCGCAAGCAAAGATATTAAGAAATGAACAGTTGTCCTGTACTACATTAAGTCGTTGTTTTGAAGAGGCCAGACAGCGGAAGAACAATTACTGGTTAGAATCAGATTTATTGTACCACACAGGCAATGTGGGAGGACAGAAATATGTACAGCTTGTTGTTCCAGAATGCAGAAGGAAAGACATTTTAAAGTTAGCTCACGAAACACCAACAGGAGGACATTTGGCTGCCAGGAAAACCAAAGAAAGAATTGCAATGTCTTTTTGGTGGGAAGGTATGCCAAGAGACGTAAAACGTTGGTGTGAATCTTGTCACGATTGTCAACTGAGGAGGAAAAGCCAAGTGAAAGACAGAGAACCTATAGAAGCTGTCGGTAGACCAGAATTACCCTTCCAAGTAGTGAATGCTGATATTTTAGGGCCTATTGAACCTAAGTCTTCTAGGGGACATCAGTATGTGTTGTGTGTTATGGATCAGCACAGTCGATGGCCAGAAGCAATTCCTATCAAATCTTTGACTGCAAAAGCGACTTGTGATGCTTTCATGGAAATTTTTATGAGGACTAGAATTCCTCGAATCATTGCTATGGATAATGGAACCAATTTTGCTGCCAAGTTAACTCAAGAATTTCTTAAAAGATTAGGAACTGTACCTAAGTTCTCTACTCCAGGTTACCCACAGTGTAACGGATTGATAGAAAGATGGATTGGCACAATGAAGTCAATGTTACATCATGCTATAAGATCACAAGGTAGAGGATGGGACAAGCAGTTGCCTTTTATCTTGTGGGCATATCGTGAAGTGCCAAATGCTACAACTGGGGTCTCAACATATTTATTAGAACATGGACCTGATCCTGATAAAATTGCAGCAATCAAGAACTTAAAGTCACCAAGAACCAAGAAAGCCTTAAGATGGATATTAGGGCTGTTCAACTATTATAAGGAAATATATCCAGCCGATTAATTAAATTACAAAGATGGTCATTGGCTCTCTCTCGCTATCAGGTCAAAATAGCTCATAAATCCGGTAATAATAAAGTTATCAAGGGTTTATGAGGGTGATTAAAAGTATACAGTTTTTATTACGAATATTGTAAGAGAGAGAAAATATTTCAAGATATTAAATATTTAAATTTAACTTTACATAATTTTATGTTATTTCTATTTTGTTTATTAGTATCTATTAATTATTATTATTCACATGTGTATGTGTATGTGAATGATGTTTGGGTATATGTGATTTTTTTTTATTTACTTTACTGGAAATACTGTTGTGCAACAAATATATTGTATATTTCTAATTAAATTGATTTTTTTAAATGATAATAGCAGTAGTTGAATATGGGAAAATTGTAAGCTCAAGCATGTGAGCAAATGGGTAAGAATTTACATTTAGAATTTTGATTTATTTGGCTCTTAATGGAATGGTGAGGAAAGGTAAGAGAAACGTTTTAAAGAAAACGTTATTGTGAACAATGATTTTTTTTTCCCTCGGTTCTTTGTAGTTTCCATATGTGGGACAAGGTCCAGCAATGGAAACTGGAGGGAAGGTGTGAAAGTCAAACTGTGAACTGGAAGAGTACTTTTGATTTCGGTTTCTGCCAGAACTAGAGACACTAAGACGGGGACGGCAGAGTCGTGTCGGAGTAAGGAGAACGGTGCGGTTGGTTTTGTTTCTTGGGGGTAGCGGAAGTCCGCTCCCGGTCGTTGTAAGACAAAATGTCTGAATTCATTTGTTTGTGTGTGTTAATGTGTAATAAATGTTTCGTGTCCCAATAATTTTGTTTTGTGTTATTCAACCATCCTGGAGACGACAGGATAATGAGAAATTCACACATGTCATTAGTATTAATGTAATCAAAGAAAGAAGCAAACATATCAAAAGTGTTTTCTTCCGCACGTTTATACCAGAGTTTCAATTTCTTTTTGAAAGCATTAATCTTATTGTAGAAGTTGAAAACGGTATTAGTTTTACCTTGAAGACTTAAATTTAGTTCATTTACCAGTGAAAATATGTCTGATAGGTACAAAAGCAAGGCTACCCATTCTTTGTTCTGAAAATGTCTGCTCAAGAATGATCCCTTTTGATTTAAAAACAATTGTACCTCATTTCTTAACCCTTCTTTGCATGATTTTTTCTTTATTGGTGAAATAAATCAAGTTAACTGATAACTTACCAATTCCTCATTTTATTGTTACCGTTGTTTATTTTTGACAGCTATGTTTCTTTTTATGCAATGGACATTAAAAAGGTATCCAAACACGATCAACTTAAAGTGAACTTGTTCTTTTATATAATTTTTGGGCATTATAGGTTTTGATGGAAATTTCCACCACTATGCAAAGAAGGGTTAATTCATACAACCGCTTAAGGAGTTTTCCTCTGGATAGCCAGCGTACTTCGGCGTGTAACAATAGTTGTTACATGATCTGATCCCATTTCTTGACATAAAGTTGTAAGCAATCTTGAATTAAGGGCGTTACTTCTGATAAAATTTATAATTTTTACCTATTCTAGAAGAATGTCATTCAGTTGTGGGGACAATTTCTTTGCTGCTAAATGTTCGCGATGAATAATGCAGTGTGTGACTACTAATCCGTTAGATGCTACGTCTTTTATTCTCTTTGCAACACCTGTATGTCTTCCAGTCATAGCAGCAGCGCCATCAGTTCACAACCCGATGCATTTTTTTCAGTCAATGGAATTAGTTTCAATATAATTATTAGCTGCCTTTAATATTTCAGCACTTGTTGTTTGGGATGGTAGTTCGATACAGCACATCAATTCTTCTCTAATATCATTGGTTGCATAGTCAATGTAACAAACATAACATAATAATATGGCATTATTTGAGACGTCAATTGACTCATCCATTTGGACAGCAAACCATTTCGATTTACGCATATCTTGGAGCAGTTGACTTTCTATGTCGTACGATAACTCACATATTCTTCGTCCAATAGTATCATTGGACAGAGGCAAAGCTTTCATTTTATCTGCAGCAGATTGGCCCAACACTTCAGAACACATGTCTATCAAAAACGGTTTGACAAGATCTTCAGCAACTGAGTATGGTTTTTTAGATTTGGCATTACGCAGAGCAACTAGATACGATGCTTTTAAAAGCTATTTATCAACCGAGAAACATTTTTTAAAAGCATCCTTTTGAATTTTCATCTCCAAACTTTTTCTCCTGAAAAAGTCCAGGGGTTTGCTTTCCAGTTGTGGGTGCTTCGTTTGTAAATGCCGCATGAGCTTGGAAGGTTTCATGCTTTTATTGGAGAGAACATCTCTTCAAACAACACATTCAGGATTTGAACAATTTTCTTCTGATTGAGGCCAGAGGACAAAACCAAATTTCAAATAATTTGCGATGTAGTGCCTTACAAAGCTTTTTCTTTTTTTGGAAGATTGTGGACTATATTCACTTTCATATGTATTCGAAGGGGTGGACGACGTACTTGGTTTTTGAAAATCCTTTCTTTGCACGAAATTTAGTAATGTGCGTTTCGTTTCTTTCTTACTCATTCTGGTTATTGATTTTATGTACCTAAAGTTACAGAAATAGTAGTTATAGCATAATATTAAGTTCAGAAGTTATTAAAAACTTACGCTGATAAATAGTTTTCAAGAATTGCCCAAGTATGCAGAATAATCAAACTCAAAAACAAAGCGTAATCAAGACGCCAGACGCCTTGAACACTGCGATAGTCAGCGTTCAAGTAATCAGGGATACGCAAGGCACCAACGCAAACAGGCGCACCCTAACTGTTGTTCTAAGCAGTGTTGCCAGAACAATTTGATTAAAAGGAATAAGTCGACAGTTCAAATTGCAATAGATTTCATAGAATAGTAAAAAAGAGTGCCGAGGTACCGACAATTTGTTTTTTTAATTTAGGTAAAGGGTAATTATGTAAATTTCATAAAAACTCAAAATAGTAACAGATTTGGTGAGTAACGTGACAACGTAAAAGGACTGCTGAATAATAATAGATCTATTATAATTATAATAGACTGGCAACGCTGGTGGTACGGCAATTTATGAAACGCGATTAGATACATAGTTGCCAGTTTGTTGTATTTTTCATCCAAGATTACATTATTTTTTAAACTAGTAAACTATTATTATTGTAATGTAGGTACTGTATCGGTGGTCGGCCTATAAAAGCTGGATATTTCTTGCGGACCGGTGGTTGAGAAACACTGCAATAGATGATCCACTGCAAGTTTTTAAACACCTAAATATAAAAAATGGTTAGACTATACTTTAGGGTGCCCCTTTCATTCTCACCAAGTTGTGATCGCGATTGATCGCCAACCTGGGCAAAATCGAATCGTGTTCTGATTGGCTTAGATCGAGTCGAGGCTATGATAGGTATATCGTTTTTAGAATTTTAAAAATCCAACGGGCGTTGCGTTATTTTTTAATGTTGAACCATACCTGTAATCGGCGCGAACAGGAATGATGATAAAAAAATCAAGTTCGCCAAAGGGCACCCTAAAGTATAGTTTAACCGTAAAAAATTTATTTGATATTATATATATAAAATTATGATTATTTTGTGTGTCTAAATCAAAAGTAATTATTTTAAATCAAACTTATCTAATTTTTTGAAATATGTTTTCTCAAAAAGATGCCTATTGAGAAAAGCATCGTTCTCATTACCCTAATGTAATAACTTCTATAAGAGCCTGCTGAATATTCGTAGTGTTTCTAAATGACGCCTTAGATTCGTAATCAAAATGTTCTCCAACTGGAAGGATACTTCTAGGAGTGCCAGGCCACATTTAAGGGGATTCTGCTTCGTAATTACAACTTGGTGCTCCACAATGACATACTAAATATTCTAGTCATTTTTAGTGCCGAAAGGTGAAATAATCAAAGTAGCTGGACATTAGGAAAGAAATATGCATATTAAATTACTGATTTTGGGCTTCAAATCTACTTAAATATTATTTCAATGAAATATTACCAAACACTTATACAATGTCAGAACAAAAAAATGCTCTATTATATTACACATTACGTCTTTGGATATTTTCTTTTTAGTACCGCATTTATTTTAAGCTGAAAAATGGGAATTTAAATTTGTACTCGTATCGTAGCAAGTTTCCGAAATCTATCATTACTTCCACTTTAATCCTATTCAGACTTATATGATCCATGAAGTCGTTTATGAATGAGGAAGAGAAGAGGGACGTAACGTTTTTGGTATTATGTAAAATAGCACTAATGAGAAAATGAGATATGTAATGACAAAATGAGAAAATGAGATAATTTCTTAAGTTAATTGTGAGATTGAAAACATCGATGTGATTTATATCGTGACTGTTGTAATTCATTGTATTCTCTTACAATTTTATAAATACATAAGTGTACAACTCTTATGTATTTTTAGATAATAAAAATAATTGTCATTCAGTTCTAATTACTGATGCTGTAATTAATCCGTGGTATAAAAGAATCATTTAGTTTTTGTTTACACTCAGAATCGAGATTTTTGGGCATAATTTCATTTTTCATAGTTTTGTTAAATTCTTTTTAGAATAAACCTTTTACAATAAACTATAGCCTAATATTATGACTTTACCTGAGATTCTTATCGAATAATTTAATTGAATTTATAATTTGGCTTCAGATTAGTTTATTTGGGATTGGTGGAAACAAATATAAAATCGCAGTAAATTCAATATTTTTTTTTTAAAAAATACTTTTAACTGTTTTTAGAGTGAGAGGAAAAATTTTATACAATTTTTTCATAACAGATTTTTTTTTTTTTTTTTGTCAACTATCATAAAACCTAATTTATGTTTTTCACACTGAACATTAAAAAAGCATCTCTGTGACAGGTCAATATTGAATATTTTCTAGAATGATGTGACACATATGCTTGGAAATCTTATTTTATGTTTAAACATACAAGGAAATAAAATGACTCCAAAATGTTGGCATGCTGCTTCTTACCCAGCAGCGCAAATAGTGGTTATATTTTTCCAAATTATAGTTCTTAGCCACGCAGTTTAGTTAAGACAGTTCAATTAATAAACTAAGGAATATGTTCCAACCTAATAAGAAATCGAATTATTAAAATGCGATAATGTAAAGTTGTTAATATTATTAATTAATATGAGATATAATTTGATTTTAAGCCATTAAAAATAATACAAGCACAAGACATCACCTCAGTTTTTCAAATTTAACTTAATGAGAATTTTGATATACTGTAGAAGAAACATGGTGAAAACATTTTAGGTGTAACAATTTGATTTTTATGCATTTCATTTATAGCTGTAGTCACTTCTTATAAATTCATTATATAGTCTTAATAATTATAATATGATTATATAAAAGAAGTAACTTTTTAACAATTGTTTTCAGAATGGTGTCGAAATGATGTTATGTTGACATAAAAAACACCTTAACCTTTGCATGGAAGAAGAACACATTTTTGCCTGAAAGAGGAATACACTAATTAAATTATTTATAAATATTTTCAAGTAAATTTGAAAAGAAAATGTATATGGTAACAAACTGATAACTTTCAAATAATGAATAACTTTTTTGAAGTTTTCTATTTTGGATTTGTTTTCGCCGAGATTTGGTACGTTTCACTTTACCTAACTATAAAAAAATATCAAGATTTAAAAAGGCATTATTATATATAGAAAGAGAATAAAATTACACACCAAGGAAAGAAATGTTAACCCAGGGTAGATCAATAATTATTTTATCATGTATAGGGTTAAAAAAAAAAAAAAAAAAAAAAAAAAAAAAAACTCTTTTCTCACGCCAGGATGCATTTAGCTTCCATAATCAATAATTCATCATTTCGGTTTAAGTGGCGTTTTTAATAAGAAAAATAAAACCATTTTTTTTTCATATGATAAATTTTTCCTATTTTACACCTAGAAAGATTACCTAGTTTTAAAATATCGAAGCTTATTTTATATATGGAATTAAGATTAAGGAAAAAAACCTTTTAATGTGTATTTAAAAGAATGTACTAATCTATAATACAGAAATTAGGTACTGAATTATTTCCCTTTACATTAACACTGCAAAAGATTTCAAAAATATAGAATATCTGAAAATATAGAATACCTGATATAGAATATCCTGCTTGTTTTATGTGAGATTTTGGTTCTTAGAAAAACGTGTTGTAGATTTTCAAAAACAAAATTGTTACAGGTAAGGAAAATTTGGAATCATTTTCAAACTAAAATCATTGTTTTTAAAGAACATAACTTTGAAAATTCCTTAAGAATTATTGTTCTTTTTTTTTGTAAAAAATAAATTTACAGAAATATTTTCCAACATGTAACTGAATGTCTGATCTAGTTATGCGAATTAAATAAATTAGAGATTCATTTTTAGTGAATGTGCATAATCAACAAAACAAGATCGATGGTTAGAAATTTCTTGTGAATTTTAAAAATTAAATCATACTCCATTCTCTAAATTTATTAGCAAAAAAATACTTTAAATTTTTATGATGCTCTGAAATATGTACTCAAAATTTTTTAATGTCTTTTCAAACTATTTATTTGTGCCGGAATGACTAGAACTCATGCTTTCGAGTTAACAGTTTGTGAGCTCAAGTCCAAATTTAGACTTATTTGTTTGTAATGATTCGAAATTCTCTTAAAAGTGTAAGCGCACGTTACTCTAATTAGCCCTCATGCGCAAAAAATAACCGTTGAGCTATAAACAAACCAAACCGTAGTGGCTCATCATGGTCTAGTGGTATCACTGTGCTCTTCGTAACAAAAAGTTCTGGGTGTGATCACAGCTAAAATTGAATAACAGGAGATGAATGTTGCTCTTTTGCTTTCGGCATACACATCTGTCTGGATGCGTGCTTGAAAGTTTTCCTGTATACCTCCCTTGTCACTTGGGAACATGGCCCATGAAAAGTTATTCTAGACGACAACTTATGAAGTGGATCCTAAATTGTTTTATCACGGCCTTAGCCGTAAGTCTGTTTACTACGAGGTGTCTACACCAAATCAATCAAACTATTTGTGAAAAAAAAAATCAATTTTATTTTATGTGAAATCAATAATCCTTGGAAAAAAATAGAAAATTTCGTATATTAAACTTAATTTTGAAAGATTAGTAAAAAAATAATTTTTTATGTAAATACATCTGTTGGGTAAAATCAATTCATCTATAATTAATTATTCAATAATATCTATTTGCTTAAAATCATATTTTATCAAAAAATGCTTGCTAAACATATTTGAGTTTCATACTTCTTAAAAAATTTAAACTAATAACATAAATTAGAATAGCAAGCTTATAATGTCTACTCTCTGTAATCGCTTATTAGTAATTTCATGAATTAGTTACATTATAATTAATAATTTCAATCAAAGTTCACAGAGGTTCTTAACCATTTGAATACTGAATTATTTGAAGGCAGAATTTCATAGAAATAATGATAACTTGTCTCACTCACATTAAATGTACCCAAAACATTAAAACCAAAAAAATATTTAAAAAAAAAAAAAAAAAAAAAAAAAAAACATATCAAGTTGATGTGTTTTAACTTTAAATTTTTTTATGTACGAGATATATATATCAAAATATTTTAGATTTTTTTTAATCAAAATTACTGGAATGTTAATATTTTTATTTTTTATTGAGCATTTTAGGTAAGTTTTTCTGCATTCAATTGTATTTTATGTTTCACGTAACTTTATATATTTTTGAAAGTTTTGATTATTATTTTTAACTTATTTACTTCTGAGTTACATAATATTTAATTCAATCTCATTAAAATGAAAATTTTACTCTAATTATGGGTGCAAATGATGTAATTAACTATAATATTGCCTATTTTAGAATTAAGAAAGGTGTCTTAATTCTAAAATAGGCAATATGTTATTTTATAAGGATGTATTTTTTATGAATTTATGTTTTAATAATTAGCCTGCACCTTTACTTCACCAAGGCAAATAATAATAATACTAAATTTTGTGTTGATCTCTCCATGCATCTACCTTCTGATGGTAGCCAAGATTTTATAAATATTAGTTTCATCCACATATATACAATAGAAATCCTTGATTGGTTGATTGCCTAAGAATTAAAAGAAATCTGTTCATAAATACTTGCTCTGGCGACAAGCAGGAAATTAGTAATGCAACAGTCATTCTCATTAACAGTTCGACATCATTAGTCATTGTTTCTTATCAGCTGTTTCCTACGACATGAAGCTGTTAGCGCAGTGCTAACTTGAGAACAAAATATTGATGTTAGTGAACTGCGTATTCTTTATTTCAGATTTTTATGACGCAGTTAACTATTAATGAGTAGCATTATTTATTTACTAGTGACTTTATAATTTTCATTATTTTCTTTCTTATTTAAACCACCATTTATTCTTCGGAGCTTAAACTTAACTTCATCCCTGTAAAATTTCATAAATTTAATTAAGTAGTTCTCTTCCAAAATTTTATATGAATAAAAATATCTTAACGTATTTTCATAATATGTCAACACAATTTATTATAGATGTACCAGTCATTTTTAAAAAATGAGTGAAATAACCGTTTAAGATTTTTTTTATTTCATTATATTGGTTGAATTAAAATTTATCTCTCTTAAGAAAGAATATTTTTTTATTTTGAAATAGAGCTTTTGAAAGTTTATTAATCTATAAAGCTGTAAGAAAATTTTTACGCTTGTTATTAATTTTCTGTTACTTCTTGTCTATTTTTCCCTTATGCAAATATTGCAGGAAAAAAGGGAACGCAATATTCCTTTTGAATGTAGAATGACTAAGAGGCGCATTCAGAAATTCGTTTTCTTGAAGAAATGATGTTTTTGTTCTGATAATTGACACAAAACTCAAAAGATATTTTGTTTTCTTTTTTTTAAATACCTGATTTTTGAATTCATACCTTTTACTTTTAAAATAAAATTTTGGAAGATAATCAACAAAAGATGACATAAAAATAATTATTAAGCAGGTCTAAGGAACTTTCAGTAACTAGAAAATCATTTTTAAAATATGCTTCAAAGTATTAATTTTTACTTACAGGAAGAATTAAAATGTTTCAAATACTTATTATAAGTTATGTTCCCTTTTTTTTTTTTTTAATAAAGTGTACTATGCTCTTTCATGTTTAACATAATATCTTTAATTTTTGAGGAATTTATATTTCTTCACTTCAAGTAATTTTCGAATTTTTATGATACAGCAGTCTCACGTATTTATGATGATCTCGTATCATTCAGAAGTGACTGAAACGCCACTCTCAAGCAAACTTCTTAAAAAACGAAATTAAGGGATGTAGTGTGGCAGGCCTCCACTTGATGTACTCTGGATTACACTTATTCTGCTACAGCTTTGCCACTACCCAGCTTTTGTTTCTAACCACCAGCGAACAGCTGTGGTTACGTCTTTTAGCAATTTGACGGAACATGATTGTCTAAAGAATCATTTATTTCCCATAGGAAAAGCTTATTGGCCATCATGTGTTTTATGTAGTAGTGGACTGCCAATGACGGCGGAATATTTGAATGAGTGTAAATATTTTTCTTATAGATTTCAGCGCTATTGGCAAGCAAAGAGTTTAAGGGCCTAACTGCCAATGTAACTGATATTTGACAAATAAAAGACGAAATTAAATCATCGTAATCGAACAGATGCCTTATAAATACGAAATTCCAGATTTACGCGGTGAAAAACTGGTAGTTATGTCTTCTTGAAGAGTAATTCCTAAAAAATAACAAATACCGGTCTAAGTAAACACACACCATAATTACTTTTACATTAATAAGAGATTATGAAATTAATAACTTTCTAAAAATAGAAAAAGTGTGGCCTATATTAATGATTATTTACTTAGATTCATCATTTTTCCTAAAATAATTAATTCCCTTTCACTATAATTGTAATTAATGAAACAAAAAAATTTAAAAATTTTTTATTCTACTCATTCATATTCAACAGAATTTTATAGGTCGGGCAAAACGAAACTCTAATGTTTTCTAACTGAGAGAATTCTAATGGAACTCTAATGAAGTATAAATTTATGTGATATAGAAAATATCTTGTTCATATACAATTGTTTTATTCACAATATTATACAATCGTGACTCAAATGACATTTTGTGTGATTCCTAAACGTATTCGATCAAGAACTCCATATTTTCTTTATGATTTACTTTGATTTCATCGCTTTTAAGAAAAATACAAATTCTCAGAAAAATTTATTGTTTATAATCAAAAAAAAATTTTTTTATTTTATTTTTGAACGATATGCATTATTGATGTATTTCTTTTCTATAAATGAATAATTAAATTTTCCATTAATCTGTTTTTAAATATTATCAATGAATCCTAAAATTACATATTGTTCTCAAAAAGCCAGTATTGAATAAATTCAATAAAATATAACATAAATTTTTTTAGCAACTAAAGGAATAGGTATAGAAATCTGAATCATTTTTTAAGTAAGAAA
The DNA here is from genome assembly GCA_026290005.1 of Latrodectus geometricus. Lineage (NCBI taxonomy): Eukaryota > Metazoa > Arthropoda > Arachnida > Araneae > Theridiidae > Latrodectus > Latrodectus geometricus. Next base: position 9,133 of record JAPDSC010013515.1, on the reverse strand, counting down.
AGTTTTAATATTAGTTTATAAACTTTTACTATAATAATTAAATTTTTCCATGACAAATAAGATTTTTTGATTAATTGAGTTATTTCATCTTTTCACAAGTTTCACCGCATTAATTTTAATGGATGATTGTCGATGAAATGCTTAAAAAACTATTAACTGAAGGAAATTTAATTTCCATTGTGATAAAATGTATCGCTAAATTCTTTATTCTTAAGAACGTTTTATTGAAATATATTATCACAGTCAAAACTATTCTTAGGAATGCAGTTTTCCTAGTATTTTAATGATTCTTCCAATTTTTTGAAGTAAAGTTCGAATGACTTCTTAAGCCTTTTTTTAATTTTGGGAGCATTAATCGCATGAATTTTTGCTTTTAATTTTAAAACCAATAATGTTTTAATCATAGTATATAATATTCTTAGTATTTCAATGATTCTTTACAACTTAGAACACTTTTTCTTTGAGATCCATTTGAAACTTAGATCTCCTTTTCTTTCTAGGATTAATATATCTTATAAATTTTGGTACTTTCTTCGAAAGAATAAACAATTGTATTTAATCTCTGTTCTCAATTATAATAATGTGATTGGAATTCTGAACTTTTGTAAATTATGAGAGAGTTTATAGAAGATATTTTAAATAAAATAACCTTAATGCATTTTCACGGAAAAAAAGTTGACGAGATAACTATTTTTTTTAGTTTATAGACCTTAACCTCTAAACAGGATTTCATTAAAAAGAATAATGACATTCCTGAGAATGATCAAAAATACATAAATCATCAATAAACCATTCATTTTAAAAATTAAAAAAAAAAAATCCAAGAATAATTACATTTTTTACGAAGGAACGAGGATGTTGTTTTGAGACACGTCAATTCTTTCAATATTTATAAATTAAATATTGAAGGAACTGAAATCCTTTTATTGAAAAAAAATATTATTTTCCATATTGATCCATTTGTGTGTGCTTATTTCTCTTATAATCTAATTTTAAATTAAATATTTTTGTCTTTTAAATAGCTTTTCTTAGTTATTTTAAAGTAGATTAGTTTATATCGCGTTTGGATTTAGAGAGAAATAAAGAAAGAAGCGTTTAAAAAATATTCAATTATATTTTAAAGAAAATTTAATTTTCACTGTGATCAAATACATCATTCGGTTGTCTATACTTAAGAATGTAATCTCAAAAAAATCCTAAGAAGGTGGTTTTCCTAGTATTTTGATGGTTCTTTCAATTTTCTAAAATGAAGTTCGGATGACTATTCTTAAGTCGGCTAATTTGAGAGCGTAAAATTACTTGTAGCTTTGACTTCGAATTTTAAAATCAATTATATTTCAATCATTATATTTACAGAAGGAAAATATTTTTATACATTTTAAAAAAAAAAAAACTACGAAAAAAAGGTAATTATAATCAAAAATATTATTTGATGATTCTGTACTATATTCTGGCGTAAAATGTTTCTTTGATTTAACTATTTTTGCAACAAAATTTTATAAATGACGGTTTCTAATTATTTTAATTTTGAAAAAAATAAGAATTAAATATTCCAAAACATTCTTTTAGTACATTTTGGAGAAAGAACATTTTCTTTGTACACTTTTAAAAAGAAAAGCATGAAAAATTAGATTTATGATCAAACAATGTTTTCGTATGTCTTTATGAAAATGTTTCATTTGTACTTTTTAAAGGGTGAATTGGCCTTCAGAAAAGATCTGCTCTATTCATTTTATCTTTGTTCTTAAATATTTTATGCATTCAATAGTTCTATTTCACTATCGTTAAGTTTAGTTGGCCAAGAACCTGTCACATGCAACGAATGACAAATATTTACTTTGTTCTTGAAAGGAACGGTTAATGCCAGGGGATGAAAGTGACCTTGAACATACCATTAAGAGAATCCAGTCTTAAAAATTTAATAGACCTTGTATCTTTCCATTCTTTCATTGTCTAAAAACTTCTGTAAACAAAGCAAATGCATTCGATTGCTTCATCATTGCGATATTGGAGCGCAATCAACTTGATATTTCAAGGCTGTCTTCAATTTCATTTTCAATAATTCCATTATTTTGCATCCCTATTGTTAACTGATCCTGAATCAAATTCAGCATGAATTCATGTCTGTTGATGTTTTGGTATCAGAATTAAAAAATCAATTTAACATTTGAATACTATTTTCTGAAATAACTAAATTACAGTTAACATTAGCAGTTCAATTAATCCAACACTTAATCGGCCCTTGTGGGCTGATCAGAATGCTAGAAAAGCTAGAGCGAATGATTTGTGCTCTTGCTTTCGATTCATCAGTTCATGAACTCGATTCCTTCTCGAACGTGGATGTCTGTAGTGATTCAGAATCTCCTGTAATCTGCTCGTCCCTGTATAATTGACCCTCTTGAGCAAAAATGACCAGGGAACTAGAGAAACACCTGTTCTTGAAATAGTCTCTGGTAGTGTTATTTAATGTCTGTTGTTTTTATAATGTATATGAGCTGCATATATTATTTTTTATTAGCATATGCATATTTGAATTATATTATATCCCATATGGTAAAATTATTCATCTTGGTGAGAAAAGTAACATGTTCGATCGTTTTGAATAAGGGTTAACAGTTGTTGCATTTCTGACTAGAAATCATCTTGTTTGGCCTTTGAGAGGATTTCTGAATTCCCTTTTAGTTACACTTGAATATATACAGTCCACTATCTATGAAATTTCTCTCATAATAGCTTTTAGCTTTTAAATTATATTTTACGTAATATTTTAAATATTGTTTATGTATTAATATTAATGTATTATTTTTAGTCATTTTTTAAAATTATTTCACTGAAAATGTTTTACATATGCATACCAATAATTGTAATAGTTCTTCAAAATTGAAATATATTTTTAAATCAATATTCAAATAACTCTTAGTCATTCTGTTTTATCATTGGCCAAAGATACATTTTAAAAAGGAATTGAGCATTCTCTTATGAGTGCAGTACTCTATATATTTTATTATGATAATTATTAATAATAATAATTTCTTTGTCATCTATATATGTTCAGCCAAATGATTAGCTGCATATTCAATACGGAGACTATTTAGACTATTTTCTCAGGGAAAATCTCTGGATTTGCTTGAATACAAATATTTAATTATTTTAATTAAAAATTGAAATATTTTATATAAACTTAAAAATATTTCAACAACGAGACTAATAATTGCAGATAAATAGATAAGGAAACATAAATAAGTTTTTACTAATATGTTATTTACTGCGTATTTTATAAGTAAATAAAAGCAGTTGAAGGCCAAACTAGAATAAAAATCTTACGTATGGTATTGCGAAATAATTATCTGATATATACATGATGCACTGCACACACACACACACACATATATTTATATATATATATATATATATATATATATATATATATATAATTATTATGAAATCTTTAGTATAATTGCAAGTGGACCTTTGTTTTGAACTGAAAACATATATCTAGCTTTAGTATGATGTAATCTACTATTAAATACGGGTATTTTGCTTCGGAAAGAGCTATTATATGTCCTTCAAACCATAGCTATCTCCGGACTGCAAGTAGAAAGTATAATCCTACTTATCTGGTGCAAATATGATGGAAACATCCTAACCTTCAGGTGTTTCTATAGGTACGCTGCCTAAAGTAATCATCATGAATACAACCTATTAAGACAAGCTTGGCAATGTAAAATGCTGGACGGAAAGGAGCTCAGCGAAAGACACCGAAGAGTATTTAAACGGATTGTCGTGTCTAAATAGGGAAGAACTACAGCAAAAAGTGATCCACAGTTTATTCAGCATCTTGATTCTCCAGTGTCAATGATTATACTTTCTTATGAAGGTGCTTCATAAACAGAACATTTATGGCAGAATAGAAATTCTCCAGCGACTTGCCACAGATGCTAAGGAAAAACATTTTTAAAGTAATGTCACACTCTCAAAACCTGGTAAATTTATAAGTGGAAAAAATAACATGGTCTAACGAATCATCTTTCCCACTTTTCCCTTCATTCAAACGAGTGCACGTTATGAATACTCCTGCCCAAGCCTATTATCGTCCTTCTAGCAATCATGTGTGGAAGTGGATCTGTTATAATATACACAGCTACGTTGTGGTTTTCTGCTAGATCAGTCATAACCCTGAAAGGAAGCATCACTTGCAGAAAGTATAGAGAAATTTTAATTGACCAGATTCGTCCTATGATGCAAAATTTTAACTATTATGGCTTATTTTAGAGCATTCTAAGCAGAATCAATATCCTCCACTGGCATCTCAGAACTTCCACAATATCTCCGTGAAGAATGGTATAATATTTCTCTGAACACTATTCAGCACTTGAATGAATTGATTCTGGCGAATCCAAACTGTATTTTATGCCAAAGGCAGTCCTACACCATATAAATAAAAGATTCTTTTTAAGATTAAAATGTTCTCATTAATTTCCTTGCCATTTGTATAATTAAAGTGAGAAATTTGAAATAGCTATGTTTTTCTTATTTTTATTTATTTTATTTTTTATTTATTTATTTGTTTATCATTTTAAATAAGAAATCTGTCCCGGGGAAACCGTTATATCCGGTTATAATTATATCTGTTTCAATTTTTTGTACATAAATATATTCAATCCTTTTGAATGACGTGGCAATTATTATATATCGTTTGAAAAACTAAATTTTCCATGTCATGAACAAAATATAAATCTTGAGGAAACATAATGAAAAAATAACTACTTTATCATTAAAGTTAATTGAGGAAATATTGAATTAAAATTAAGTTTATATAAGAAAAAACAACCTCTCGGATTGTTTAACAAGTTAACGAATCAAACAGTTTATGTAATTTGTAAAGAAAAAAGAATTATAAAAATCTTTCTTTATGTAACTTATCTTGTTTTCATTTTACTTTTGAAAATTTTTGTAATGAGTACCTGTTATTTTCAAAGACTCACAGAAAATTTTGTTCGGAAATAAATGTTCTAAAATAATTTTCTGATCTAAGATGGAATGGAACTCAGGAAGTAAAATAAAAGGATTAGGGGTATGTGTAATAAATAATAAAAAACTATTATGTTTTCCCAAATAAATATGAAAAAATATATTTAATTGGGAAATAATAATTAATGGCATAAATATTCGAAAATCCCATACTTTATATCAGTGGTATAATAATCTATGTATCTTCTATTTAACTATTTAGTTACCGTTCTGAAGAATTTTTTTTATTTTGAAAATATTTTTTGATTTTAAATATAATTTTTCTTAAGAAATGAAACTACTATTAATAGCTAGTAGATTAATATCTAAATCAAAAATTTTGGTTCGATTTGTGCATTTAGCAGTTGATTTTGTAATGTCTTTTTTGTATTAAGCATTATATTTGATTGCTGTAAGAATGAAATGCATCCGTAGTTAACAAAGAAAGCAATTTTTTCAAATTACTAAAAGCTTTTAACTTAGAATCTGCAAGTTTTAATGTAAAATAAAATATTTTTTATAAAATTAGCATCATTTTATGCAGAATTTGATTATTAGCATTTTTAGAGCTTCATTTTAAATAACATGAATACATAAAGTTCTTGAATAAACCGTTGTTTGTAAGTAAACAATCAGAGAATCAAGTTCATCATAAGAACTTAACACAGACTAACTTTTAAGACTTGTTGATTTCGATACAGAGTGTTAACTTTTTAAAAACTATATAAATCTCTTAAAAGTGTTTTTTTTTTTAATGTTTTAGAATTTATATTATAGAATTAGATTAAAATATTTCATGTTAAAACAATTACTTTCTTTACTTTACCTAACATATAAAAGGTAATTATCAAAAGAAAAGAAAAAAAAAAAAAAAAAAGAAAAAGAAAAAAAAAAGAAAGAAAGAAAACACCTATGAATGAAAATGCCATATTTGAATGTTCTTCATAAACATTAAATTATAAAAAAGAGTTTTTTATAATTTAATGTGTTTGTGTAGTATGTGGTAACTTTATTCAAGTTCCGTACTTCTCAGATTTTTTTCAAAAGGGTAAAAATATCATATTTTTCAAACTTTCAAAAAGAGAAAATAGTATTAGTCCGTATTGGTATGGCAACTCTGATCGAACCATCCCAACTTTTAGGCTATGTTCGGTGTCTAGAGTCATAACAGCAAAAACATAGCACGGCAAGACGCGAACTCGGCAAAGCCAAATAATTTACGGAAAGAGAGTTCAGCGAGAGAGATCGACTAATAATTCAAGTGGATTGTAATGTCTGAAAAATTAAGAAACTGCAGAAAAAGTTACCCGAAATCTCAATCAGCGTCGGGATTCTCTTGAATCTATGATTACAGTTAGAAAGCACTTTCATAAAACAGAATATTTACAACAGAGTAGCAATTCTTAAGTTCCTTATCACAGATGTAAGCGTTAAACGTCGTCTACAATGGTCTTTCTCGTAAAATCTATTCGATTGATAAGTGGAAGAAAGAATATAGTCTGATAAATCATCTTTCTCACTTTTCTCTTCAACTGGACGGGTATTAAACACCTGAAATAAGATCGTAATGTCTATTTTCAAGTTTCAACTATGGAGGTGGATATATCATGATGTGGATAGCAGTAACGTGATTTTCTGCTGGATCATTCTTAACGATGAAAGAGAGTATCACTGGGGAGAAATTTAAAGAAATTTTAGTTCACCAAGTCTACTGTATGATGCAAACTTTGTTTCCTGTAAAAGAGTGGATTTTCATAATGATAATGCACGTATACAAGCAGCGTTATTTGCCTAATCATGGTTTGATGAACATGAAGAGGAAGTTAAATATCTATCTTTGCTCGTAGTCACATTCATTTTCAAATTAATCGAACGATTATGTTCTATTTTAGAGCTTTCTATACGAAATCAATATCTTCCAATAATATCTCTCCCAGATCTTTCGCAATATCTCCATGTGGACTCAAAAAGTTTTTCAAAAATCCTTGTTCCAAAAGTTAGTAAACTTTCTAATCTTAATAGAATGCTACCTATGCTCGTCTTGTAAGAAATTTTGTTTGCACGAACCGGGACACGATGGCTGAAATTGAGTCTAAGCATACATTTAAAATTTTTCTTTTAGTTCTGATTCAAAGAATTATTAAATTTTACCTATTTAGAAATGTGTTAATTTTATCACGTTGATTATTTAAATATGCATTATTATTGTGGAGTATAAATTCATTTAACACAAGAGAGGGATTGATTCCTAAATTTACTAATTTTGAATTCGAATTCTAAAGATTCTCGAATCAAATGCATTAAAAGTATGATTTTGTTTATCTAGTATAAAAAATTTTTTTGATGAGAAAAATTGAAAAATTTGTGTATAAAACTGGTAAATGTTAACAAACAAATTAAGAGCTCATCCTCCATAAATTTCTTCCTCGTTGTATTTACATCCTATAAACGAAGTCTAAAATATATTGGTAAGTTTATTATGTTGATTTCTAACTTATAACACATTTATTAAAAAGTTTTGGTTTAGAGTGGAATTACTAAGTACTAACGATAGTAGAATTTCCAAACTGATTTCAATATATATTTACCTTTCTATTAGTATTATAATAATCGATTTGACTTCTTTATCTTTTAAAGGACAGTTTTCATACATGAAAGATCTTTAATTGTGGAAGGGGATTTTGAATCTTTATAAATATTCACGTCGTGGAAGGGAATCGAACAATTAACTATCAGACAAAAGAAATGAGCACAAACCATACAACTGGGCTATAATACTCAAATCATAACAAAATTTGATCTTAAAAGTTTTTAAAGAAAAAAATTTAGTTACGATTACTTAAATTTTGCCACACAAAATTATGTAAAAAAATTTAGAATATTAGGCATTCATTATGTAAAATGCTTTGAAAAAGATGCTTATAACTATTGAAACAATATAGATTCATTAAAATTTAATTCATTTTCTTAAGCGATCATGTTAAGAAAGAAATGTAGTTCCAATTTTCCCGAAAGGTAGTGGCTTTTTAGGTTTCAATTTCATCATTTAAATGGGAATCAAAATTATGAATGAAATCAATCGAAATAACAAAATTAATTTTAAAATTAAACTTGAAAATGGTATTAAAATAAACCAATTAATCAAACTTATAAAAGCACAAAAAAGCCACCTTCGTATTAAGTTAGATCTTTATAATCTAATATTTCAGAGAAATAACTGATTAAACAATCCAAATTTAAATGAAAAAGAAATAAAAATTGTTTTTCAGATTGGTTTTTCTTCAGGGGAAACATTTTCTTTGAAATTTTATTTTCAAAGAGGTTTTTCTGAGACTGGGTGGTCAAAATTATGAATTTCTGTAGAGGATTCAGATGACAGAAACAGGCGTTCAGAAACGCATAATCTGACCTAAAATTTCATTGGAAGTAATAAAATGTTTTTAATTGAGTTTCAATTGATTCATATAAAATCTAAGAAGATTCGATTTTCTGAAACTCAGAAACTTTTCTGGCTTTTCACTATATTTCTTTCTGTTTTAACAATTGTAAAAATAACTTCAGTTATGAATTCGAAGAGTTTCTTAACGAATTACATCAGTTTGATCATTCACCTGCTACGTGACTCCTTTCACTTTCTTCCGAGCTAACTTTACCTAAAACAAGTAAACGGAAGCCCGTCTTCAAGGAAAAAAGTACAAAATCTTGTTAATAAGCGACGGGAGAGGATTTTGATTCTTTTTAAAAATGCGGTCAGTATGTTAAACGACTTGGGAAACTGCTTATCAAGTCCGGGTTCCAAATGCTTATTGCTTATCGTTTCCCAATAGGATTTTCCTAACTGACGACACGGCGAGATTCCCACTCTTAACTCTACAGGCGTGGTAATTTCACGATGCAACCTCAAGAGATGACTTTTTTTATTGAGTATATTACGTGTTTTACCTTGGGGTTTTCTTTTGGGGAAATATGCTATAAGGATGTTATTTTCAGGGAATTATCTAACAATAAATATCATATTACCTATGTTATCAATTGATAATATACTGCATGTAATTACTTTTTCTTTTCATACAGTAAATACAATGAGCAAGTGAAAAACTTAATTAATAAAGGAAAATGTTTC
>JAPDSC010013514.1:6310-35846 GCA_026290005.1 Latrodectus geometricus | reverse complement strand
TATAAATTTATAGGAGGATAAAATGCTTAATCACAATTTAAAATTTACAAATACACTTGATTTTTTGTTCACCTGTTATTGAATGTATTTAATCAATTAAACGTTTTACATACTTAAAACCGTTCAATATAAATAATTTTTATTTTAATCTGGTTTTAATAACGATTTACTTAGCAAGTATACGGTTTAAAATTGTCAGCAGGTATTTTAAAAGACATCTAGCCTATTCACAGAATAAAAGGTAGAAAATATTGTAAATTAATTAATATTCATATGTTAATGGAGCAAATAAATGAAGCTGTATTCCGAGATAGAATAGTATTGATTACTGTCAACTGCAGTCGACTAAACGCATTGTAGACAGCATAGAAGAATTGTTTTTACAGTTTTTAGAAGTAAAATTTCTGGGAATAATTTTTCATATATATTGAAACACTTCGTTATCGTCGCAAAAAGAATTTTTAGCTTCTGTTGGTAGCAGGAGGTTCGTTTTCCCAACAGACAGTTTTAAATGTTATTCCACTAATTGACAAAAATGATTATATGAAACACTTTCTTTTTCAACCCACGATTTATTAACTTCGAATAAAAAGTGAAAAGGGTTTTTCTCATTTGTATTACATCCGATTTAGGTTCTTATTAATATTTAAGTGAAAACATATTGATTAGCAGTTTCAAAATTAAAAATATTTTCGCAATATGTGTTTAAAATCTTAGAAACTAAATTCTTATATTTCCCGAAATTATTTTTTAATACAAAACAAAAATTAATCCAGTAAAGATAAAATTAGTTCCTAAAGAACGTAATTTAATCCATCTAAAACTGTGCCCTTCACTAAAAAATGCATATGTACAATGTCGAAATTTTCCTGGCTACTTCTTGTTAAATAAGCTCTGATCATAGGCGCTTAGTAAATTATTGAGTTATAAATGTTTACAAGAAATAAAATTATATTGTAAATCCATGTAGCGGAGAATGTGCAATATTTTTTCAAAGCTGTTGACGTCGTTTAGAGAATATTTTTAGACTCAAATACTCAGTTGGTTACGTAAAAAAAATAATAATGACAAAAAAATTAACTTGGAAATTATTTATGCCTTTGTTTCATACAATTTATAATAAAACGAATAATCTTTTTCCTGCTTTTTAACTGCCGTCAATATCCAACTAGGGAGCATTCTTTCACATTACCAGTTCGATCCCAGTTTAATAAAAGCAACAATTAATTCGAAACGTAGAAAAAGCAGACATTTTCTCTGAACATTTTTCCATTACTGTTATAAAAAATTTAATAAAATATCGTAAGCTTTCTGTTAAATTTTTAAAAAATGAGAGAACATGAAAACTTATCAAAATAATTCCTTTCTAAATATTTTTAACAGGAGCGAGGAAATCGCGGGTCGATGCACTGCTATAAAATCTACTACCGAAGAACTCCTAAAAACTATTGAAGATTTAATTAACCCTCATTCTTCCAAGAAAGTGTTGCTGTATTTTATGAATTTATTTCGAAATCAAAATATTATTTGAGAAAGAAAGTTATATGCAAAATAAAACGCAGGCACTAGATAGGCACATTAAATATTTCCGCTTGTTCAATATTTAGATGCCATCTTGCATGAATGTTTTTTTAGTACATATTTACGTTTTTATTGTGCCTTAGTAACTTGTCGCAAGAGAATAAATTTTCAAGCACACATCTGGTGTATGTGCATGCAGAAAGTGAAAAAGCATTTATCTCCTATTTTATTTCTTGTCCTAGCATCAAAATTCCTTGAGAAAGATTGAATCATGTATTGAACTAGCTACATTTCGAACATGAGAATACCGTGGATCCTGAGTTATCTCTTTGCATCATCTCTGTGCTTAAGTTCATTCATTTCTTTCTTTTCAAGTTCTTATGAATCAGTTATTGTATATTTATTTTTTTGTCAGTGTCTATTATAAAAACAGTTTTGATCATTCTTTATTGCTGTAACAATTCTATTATTCCTTTATTTAAAATCTATTAAAGCCTAAGCGGGTCCATACTGACGTGTCTCAAAAGGCACATTTTCTTACATGTAATAAATGATTTTGTGCCATTTTAAAATCTCTGATAGTTTATTTAAAATAGAAGTCTTTTTAAAATCTCAGTTAACATTTTTAACTAAACAGTAATGGGATAAAAAAAAAAGTCAAATTCAGTACTTACAAGTTAATAACGGAAAAACAAATCTCTCAAATAAAATATATTTTTAATAAGGAATTTTACTTTTTAGAGAACATTTAGTGGCGGCCTCTATTGGCAATATATCGAGACATTTATCATAGTTGGAAATATTACAGTGATTTGATTTAATAAGGTAATTACTTTTATTAAAAAAGTAGAATTATAAATTTTAATATCATGTAGCGTCGGAATATTTCAACAGCGTACTGCAAATCAAGGATTTATATTTACAACATATCAAAAAGGGTAAATAAGTGGATTAAAATATTTTATATTCATGAAAATTCTAAATTTTTATACATTTTATATAAATACGAATATGAAAGTGTAATCATTTCTTAAATCCATTGATTTATTTTCTGAGACCACATCAATTTATTTCTTCTTTCACAAGAATATAAAAAACTCTGAAAATAAAGAGCTGAAAATTAAAAGTGTAAATTTTATAAAAATTATTAATTATTTACACAGGGCTTAAATTAAGAAAAAAAGAAAATTTCTTTTTTATTTAATGATTATTAAATTAAATTTGTTACAATTTTCAGTAACATATATAATAAACGTTATTTTTTGTGTTCCTGATTCATAGAAAAATGTACATTTTTTATCATGATGCAGATTTAATAATGTTTTAATGTATCACAAGTTAATTAATGTCCCTTAATTATTTTAAAGTGTTTGAATTTATTTCTAATGGTATGCTTAGTTATACAAATAAGTATATGGGTGCATGCTTTTGGTTTATTAAATAATATCCATGCACACCATATATTGAAACTTAACTAAATTTTATTACTGAATTTTTAAGAAATGCCAAAACGTCGCGAATACAAAATCTCTGAGAGAGAACCGGTTTCTGAACTCATCCGCTCACATCGTCCGGGAAAACGTGAACTGCTCTGTTGTTCCTCGTGCGCTATAATTCCGAAGAGATTGGTGTTGCCAATCTTCAGATAGAAAGTTTTTCTAGCTGCTGTTGCCAACTTTTGAGCAGAAGTGTTTCACCACATTACTCCCTCCCCAAAGTACCTAAGGTACGAGAAGTTAGAGATATCGTGGGTTGAAACGAACTCTTCTGCCGGAACGCGTAGTTTGCACAGGGGGTTCTTCGTTTACAGCTGAGTCTTGAACCACAGGAACAGGCGTCACTTTCGGAGATTTCGGGGAAGCTGGAATGGTGGGTAGCACTGGGAACAGGAACTGAAGATTCAGGGGTTTCAGACGTTAATAATACTGGTTTTAGACAGTCGACATTGATAACGGATTCTTTTCCTTTAATGAGGAGAGTGTAAGTTTTATTAAGACGTTTAAGCACTTGATAAGGACCATCATATGGACGAGTCAACGGAGGTTTTACTGCATCCTGCCTCACAAACACATGAGTGTACGAATTCAAAGCTGGGTGCACGAAATACTTGGGATTGGTATGAGTTGAAGTGGGCACTGGTGCAACATTTCTTATAGACTCGCACAGCTTTTGTAAGAAGGAAACTGGATCTACGGAAGTAGACACACTTGTTGGCTGAAAGAAATCTGCAGGCAGCCGAATTGTTGTACCATAAAGCATTTCGGCACAGGTACCGCCATGGTCTTCCTTGTAGGCTGATCAAAGACCTAGCAACGTAATGCGCAGGCTTGATGTCCACTGGACGTCATTGGGGCACATTAATGATTGTTTTAATGATCGGTAAAATATTTCAATTAATCCGTTCACGGCAGGATTGTATGGAGTTGTGCGAATTTGGTGAATGCCAAGGATTTTGTTGAGATTCGTGAATAAGTTCGACTGGAACTGACGACCTTGATCGGTTGTTATGGTGGCAGGTATTCCAAATCTTGCGATCCAATGGGCAACAAAAGTTCGGGCGATGGTTTCTGCGGAAATGTCACGTATCGGGATATCTTCCGGCCAGCGAGAGAATCTGTCCATCATTGTTAAGAGATAAGAATATCCTTCCGACGGGGGTAAAGGTCCGACAATATCCAGGTGCACGTGTTGAAAGCGTTGTAAGGGTACAGCAAAGGCTTGCAAAGGGCTATGGTTGTGTCTGGAAACTTTTGATTTCTGGCAATCAATGCATACGCGAGTCCATGCAACACAGTCTTTTGAAATTGAAGGCCAGACGAAACGAGAGAGAATCAGTTTCTTAGTCGCTCGTACTCCTGGGTGGGAAAGTCCATGGAAGGAGTCAAACAGAGTTTTTCGGAGTGGAGAGGGAACGAAAGGACGGATTCAATCGTTGGTTACATCGCAAAATAGTTTAAGTCCTGGGGACAGTTCCATCTTCTGTAGCTTTAAAGAACTACCTGCAGTTGATAGTAAATAATTGCTTAAGTTCTGCATCATTTTCATGGATTTCAGCTAAACCTGAGAAATCGGTGGCGTTATTACTATTAATGGCGAAAATTCTTGATAAGGCGTCGGCAACTGAGTTGTTTGATCCAGAAACGTGTTGAATGTCAGTGCTAAATTGAGCAATAAAATTCATATGCCGAATTTGTCTAGGAGATGCAGAATCGGAATTTTTTTTAAACAAAAATGTAAGTGGACGATGATCAGTAAATATAGAAAAGGTTTGTCCCTCAAGGTCGTGCTGAAAATGTTTTACAGCAGAATAGATAGCCAATAATTCTCTATCATACGTGCTGTACTTGGTTTCAGCTGGTGTCAGTTTCCTGGAGTGAAAAGCTAAAGGTTGTAAGCCATTGGTACTTTGGGAGTGCAATACTGCTTCTAAGGCGATATCGGAAGCATCTACCATTAATGATAGCTGCTGATCAGGGGAACGGAAACCAAGGGTGACTGCATTCATTAAATCGCTTTTGCATTTTTCAAACGTGGCAGTTGTTTCATCTGTCCAAAGAACAGGTCGTTTGTCATTCTTTTTAGAATTTTTTAGAAGTGAATGAAGTGGGGCTTGAGTAGCTGCGCCTTTAGGCAAGAAACGACGATAAAAATTTAACATAGCTGAAAATCTTTTAAGGTCAGACAGTGTTTCAGGCTTAGGGAAGTTAGAAATTACTGCTGACTTTTCGGGCAGGGGGCTTACTTCAGAGGGTGTTATTAAGCAACCAAGAAATGCGACTGACGTTTTTCCAAGAACACATTTAGAGGGGTTTAATTTTAGTCCGTATTCGCGGAGTTTATCAAAAATGATGCGTAGGTGTTTAATATGTTCGTCTTTGGTTACCAATGCTATAAGGAGATCATCGAAGTAGGGGACGCAAAAATCCAATCCGTAAAGCACTTGATGTATGAATCTTTGGAAAGTTTGACCGGCGTTACGAAGTCCAAATGGCATTTTAAGGTATTCGAACAAATCCCAATTGGGGTGGTTACAGCAGTTTTCGGTACGTCCTCAGGATTGACGGGAATTTGGTGATACGCTCTTGCCAGGTCGAGGGTAGAAAAAATATTTTTGCCGAAAAAAACCTGTGTACAATCCTGAATATGGGGTACACGATACCTGTCAGGAGTTATCACAGCGTTCAAGCGACGATAGTCGCCACAAGGGCGCCAATCACCATTAGATTTGCGGACCACGTGGAGGGGACTGGCTCAAGGGCTTTTGGACGGTCGAATAATTCCCTGAGACATTAGGTATTCGAACTCTAAACGCGTTGCTTTGAGTAATTCTGGGGCCAAACGGCGATGTTTGGAAAATACAGGGGGTCCCTTAGTTTCAATGTGATGGAAAATTTCATGAGTTTTAAGGTCATTTGTTAATAAAGAAGGGTTTGTAAGCTCAGGATTCTCAGCGAGTAATTTTTCAAATTTAGAATCACCGATAAGTATGGATATGTTAGAATCTAGGGAAAATTTTTTGAAAGATATGCCGTTTGAAGAGAGAGATGTCCGAGAGTCGATCAGACGGTTATTTTTACATCGACAAGTAACTCAAAATGTTTAAGAAAATCAACACCTATAATTGGTTGGCTTACGTCAGCAATGACGAATAACCACGAAAATTGTCGCCGGAGATTTAAATCAATAGTGAGGCGTTTGTTGCCAAAAGTAGAAATTTTAGTGCCATTTGCTGCATATAAGGTTAAATTTTCAGAGAGTATGGTTTTTGGAGCATATTTTTTAGGCAAAACAGATACGTCAGCTCCTGTGTCAATTAGAAAATTTAATTTTGAAGACGGGTCGGCCAAAAGAATACGATTCACTTGGCGGTCGCTAGATTTGCCAGTGAGCGATCGCTTGTTTAGTTTCCCGACTGACGAAAAGAACATGGAGCTTGGCACTTTCGCGCTTTATCGCCGAAATTGACATGGTAAAAACAAAGGTCATTCGTACGTTCCTTGTAGTGAGTGAAGTTAGTGCGAGAGCGGGAACTATCGCGAGATCTGCTGCGTTGAAATAATCGGCGGAAATTGCACCTAGGGCTACGGGAACTGCGTATAGGGCGGTGCTTAATTCACTAACTTGTTGAGTTAACTGCGCAACCTGGAGTTCTAAGCGAGCCGTGGCAGAATCTTGAGAGTTAGGGGTGATAGAATTTACATAAGAAGGGATAGCTAGATCGCTTATTTTGTCAGCAACTGCGGCTATTTTATTCAAATCATCCTCGCTGAAAGCGGCTAAAATAGTCTGTGTGTTATAAGGCAGCCTAGTGAGCCATAACGAGCGTAAAAGCGATTCACCTACGGTATCATCAGCTAACGAACGCATGCGATTTAGTAATTGGGAGGATCTTTGATCACCGAGTTCTACTCCCTGCAAAAAGGTTCGAATTCTAGATGCTTCACTTTCGGAATGAACAGAAATTAGACGTTTTTTTAAGGCATCGTATTTTTCGGTAGGAGGTGGTTTCTCTAAAATGTCGTGTACTGAATTTAGTATATCGGGATCTAAGCAGGAGACAACATGATTGAATTTTGTTAGATCGGACGTTATATTCGCCAGGAAAAACTGCGATTCCAACCTAATAAACCACAGAGAAGGGTTAGTTTTCCAGAAAGGTGGTATTTTTACCGAAACGTGTGCAACCTGCGAAGGTGTGTCTTCGGAGGGAAAATTTTGAGTAACCGAAAAATCATCAGATAAAGGCATGGTCAAAATTTAGCAGAAAAATAATTACAAAGTATACAAATCAATAATAGGGAAATGTGTATAGTTTCAAATACCAAGATATATAAAGGAGAAATACAATAAACATAAAAAATATTAGTTATGAAATATAAAAGAAGTAATGAATATTAATATAATACAATATGGTAAATCAAATAAGAAAACTCAGCACGATGCGAAAGGATTGATAAAATTGAGGAGTAGTTAACGGAATATAGCTCATGGGGGAAAATATGTAAAAATAATAATTTAACTGAAAGAAACTTCGCTTTAAAATATATACACAATTTTTCCAAGAAACAGACCCCAGTGAATAATTAAAAGTACATAACACAACGTTTAAGAAAATTATAGAAAGATCCTACCTGCATCCTAAAAGTTATAGATGATTACAATTTAGCACTAAAGAATCACACGTGGCGCTGGAGTTACTTTCAAATTCAAGTATGGCTTGAAGAATTAGCGTGTTCATATTTCGGTCACCAGATATGGGTGCACGCTTATGGTTTACTAAATAATATCAATGCACACCATATATTGAAACTTAACTAAATTTTATTACTGAATTTTTAAGAAATGCCAAAACGTCGTGAATACAAAATCTCTGAGAGAGAACCTGTTTCTGAACTCATCCGCTCACATCATCCGGGAAAACGTAAACTGCTCTGTTGTTCTTCGTGCGCTATAATTCCAAGGACATTGGTGTTGCCAATCTTTAGATAGAAAGTTTTTCTTGCTGCTGTTGCCAACTTCCGAGCAGAAGTGTTTCACCACAAGTATCTCTCAAATAGTTTGGCAAACCAAACCAAATTAAAATCTTCAATATATTAGGCAAATCTAAAAATTTATGTGCACTAAAATATTAAAATTTTTAAAACGGTAAGTACAGTTAATCTGTTCAATATTTCATTATAATATTATACTTATGAGTTAACCTATGAACATTAATTTAGATTTAAGATGTAGTAAAACAAGCTAAGGAAAGTGATTCCTTTTCCACATCACCCAAGAGGTAGTAATCCAGATGAGTTTTTTTATAGTGGTTTCTCCAAAGAGCCCTAAGTCCACTTTTACAAATCAAAATTGTTTTTATTTCCATTAACAGCAATAGATGTTACTAAAATGCCAAGAGGAAATAACAATTCTAAACAGTACTCAATATAGTACCGATAAAATACTCGTTTTCAAGAAATGTTTATACACGTCTTTCTAAAGTTTCTGATTTATCATCATTCAATTCGATGGTTTTATGACGAATATTTATAATATTTAGTCGTTATTTTCGAGGGTCATTCTGAAACGTTTTATGCTGAGGAGCAATGATGGTTGTTCCCCCTTCTCAAACAGTCAAGAACATAATAAATACATTTGTTTCCTTTTTGTTTGTAAGTGGGAGTAATAGCATATTATATTTTAAAATGTGCAAGCAATACTGTTCGATACTTTTAATCATTGTCGCTTTCTGAAGTATTACTTTCCAAGTTCTGCAACACAACATTCAATCGGCAATAATCATTGTCTCATTCCCTCCAAAAATCAGTGTCAGAAGTTCCAACTTCATATTTAGAATGCATGCCTATTAAATTGTATTATTGAAATTAATTAAAATTTAAAAGATTTTAAAATTCCAAAGTTGCTAACATCGGTAAATATGTTAAAATCTTGCTGTAATATGCTACCATTTTCTCCGGAATCTCGAGTAATATTTAAGAACATAATGGTGTCTCTATTTTCATACAGTTAATTTCTTAAAAAAGGCTTGGAAAAAGTACTTTAATTCCGTTTATTTATTTTTCTTTGTTCGAAAGTTTACAATGCTATCATTTGCCCGCCTTTCTGTTTTCCTACAAATTCTTTAGTATATAACCAGAAAAGATACTTTAATACGACTCTTTAGATCTTGTAAATAAATCGCTGTATTCCGTAATTGAATTCGAATAAAGCCAATATATTTACCATATTTCCTCTATATTATTCTGAATAAAAGTTAACTTTCTGTTTTGTAATATTGACTTATTTTCTTTTTTCTGAAATTGAAAATGCAAGGAATCATAGATAAAATACACCACAAATATCTTCGAACACCGAAACATTTTCGTAAAATTTCATATAAATAAATTTAACATTTGGAATTATATTTTCATTTTAGTGACATTTGATAAACTGTTTAAGTATATTCTTTGCTGTTATGCTATGTTATATTTTGTATAATATTTAAAAATGGCTCATAGTCGCATCGAACAGCATTCGAAAATAGATAATTTTTCATTATAAAAATAGAAAATCCATACGGTATATCGCTGAATTAATAAATATACCGCGTTTTAACGGTGCAGTATGGGATAAAATGCTTTAAAGAAGAAAATCGGATTCGAAATAAGGAAGAAAGTGGTTGCTCAGCAAAGTTAACTAAACGTCATCAGAGATTTATAGTTAAAAATTTTGTGAAATATCAAATTTTGAGTGTTGTAAAGATTTCTACAGAATTTATTGAAAAATTTTCTACTTCAAATTCCACTGAAGCAAATCGACGAATAGCGAGATCAGATTGATTATTTCGGCGCTCTAGTGAAAGAAAATTTTTTTTTTGCTAGTGAAAAAAAAAAAAGTTCAGGCTTTTTTTCAAAATTAATGATTAAACTCGAAGCATATTGGAAACATGTCTTATTTGTAGATGAAAACAAATTAAGCCTTTTTGATTTCGATGGACGTATAATTGTATGGAGAAAGGAAAATGAGGAATTTAATCCCAAGACCTTGGTTGGAAAACTAAAGCATGGCGGTAGAGGTGTCCTTGTCTGGGGGTCTGTATCGAAATTTCAATTTAAATTTACTGAAAGAATACCGTTAGAAATGCATAGGGTATGATGTTAAGCCAATTTATTATTTTTGTGAACTTTTATTTAAATATTAGATTCTGTATTATAATTATTATATGCCCTTATTATTTCTTTTTTAACAGAAATTGTTGAGAAAGTGGTAAAAACTTGGTTGTTATGGTCCTCTGCTATGAAAACGAGATTTTTTCTAATGTAGAAGTACTTGCTTACTATTTTGTAATTTTTTTATAGGTACAATTTTGATATACCCCCCCCCAAAAAAAAATTGAGTGCCAAATCTGGCTCTCCCTACGGACTTTTTAGGGTTGCTGTTTCTTATTTTGATGTTGCCAATTTAGGTTTTTTCAGCTTTTAGGTTTTTGCTGTTGCCAAATTTAGTATTTTCTTGTATTTTGCACCATTTTTTGAGTTTTTTTTTTAAAAAAAGTTTTGTAAGTATCAGTTATTTGTATTTAGCGAGAATCCATCTTTGCAAGATAAAAAAGGTGCCAAAAACAGGTATTTTTCTTGGCGAGAAAAAAATTCTAAATTTCCGATTTGGGGGAGTATATCAAAGTAGTTCCTTTGTATCTCCATAATTGCTTTTAATATGACTATCAAAAGGCTTATCTTTTTATTTATCATTTCCATCTGTTTTTCACCTCCTCATACTGTGTGTTCACATATTGTTTCATCTTATCTGAAAAATATTCCTCCATTATATCTATTATAAATAAATTATAAAGCTAGTTTATGCAATATTATGTAGCTTCCTTTTACCAATTTTTAAAATATACTCATATTTTTTTATATTTATTTATTTATTTTTTGGCATTTTAAGAAATGATGTGCTTATTTACTACATCTGTTTCATTTGTTGACAAATTCCACAATTCCAATCAAAAACTTGTTCCTGAATGATTAGCACTGTGATCTTCAGTTCAATTTTTAACAAATTCGATTCCTATTTTAAGATGTAGGCTTATAATTTGTAAAATTCAGTAATTGGATTAATGGTTAGCATTATTGATTACTTGGCTGTCGGTCCCAGGTTTGAATCCCAGTTCGGGCATGGACGTTCCCTTTCTGTGTTTCTTTGTCCTATCTTCGAGATGCTGAATGAATGTGGCTCACTCTATAAATGCGTTTGTGGTGGTTTGACATAGGTAATGCTACTTACTCCATGACTTGGTTTACAGGTCCCCACAGGTAACGCTAATTGAGTAGCAGTTTCCGACCTTGTGGTGGTATACGGTTAATGACTCAGTACCTTCCATTGGGAAAAAAAAATTCAGTTATTAAAAACTGCAAGTCTTGTTGGAACTAATCATCATGTGCAAAAAGTGATTGTTGTGTGACAAGCAAGTCGAATACAATTTTATTGCAAGGAATACATTTTTTTCTGAAAAGTCCAACAAGCAGAATGTTATTTTTTGATGCACAGGTTTCTAAAAGTAGTTCTAATTCGCTTAAAATAATCCTGATTTCATATCTATATTGTTGACAAACATTGGTCAGTAATTCCTGGTTCACCAGCAATTTTAAAGTATTAAAATTCCTTTTTTATTAATAATTGTTGAAAAAAGAATTTCTAGTTCTATGATAAAATATAAGACATTCATAGTAAAGCAAGCTGATCTGAAGAAAATTTCAATTCTGTGTTTCTGAAAAGCAACATCTAGGTATTTTACTAGGAGCAAAAGCACAACAGAATTGTATAGAGATGCAAGATTACATACTACATTTATAAATTGATTTATATGTGTATTTATGTCTTATATACATGCTTATTTATATTTGCAAGCATATTTTTTATAGTTAATTACTTGAAATTTTAACTTGATAGTTAAATAGCAAGAATGTTTTTATAGTTAATTACTTGAAATTTTAACTTGATAGTTAAATAGCAAGAATGTTTTTATAGTTAATTACTTGAAATTTTTATTTGATATTTAAAAGTTTTCTTTTCTCATTATTTGAATTTCCTTTTTTTCTAGAAATTTTTTATTTGTTTTCCATTTTATAAATGTGTTTTTATGTCACATTATTAATCTGTATATTTCTTTAAGATCTTTGCATTATATTGAATATTTACTATATTGTAAATGTACATAGACTTTCTACATTTTGGTTTTCTAATATTTGTTATATTAATCTGCATTTATTTATTTGAATATGCTTTATATATCATTTTTTCAATTTGATAGGCATTTTCTATTTAAGTTTATACTTGTAATTTTTTATTAAATGTGATATTAATTAGGATAAGAAATTCAATTTTTAAAATTAATTTATGGTACTATATTTTCTTATTTATGCATATTGAAGTAAATAATTTGAAGAAACATGTTCATTTCTTTATATGATCACTTTATTATGTTTTGTTAAGTTAGGCTATTTTAAAATTTTGCCATCTTATCCCAATTCATTAAATGGTTGCTCTCCTTTAGAAAGAACCAAGTAGTTCCGAAGGGTTGTTATCTAGATACCAATATCTTCATCATTTTAATCTTAATTAAAAAATAATCACTAACTGTTTCTACTTTGATTGTTAAGTTCCCTTTTACCAACAATTATATATGCTATATTATAAAATAAAACATTCATGCTTCTAGAGAAAATCTTTATTAATTTAAATAGTAATGTTTGCTTATTATAGCAAAAATATGACTTATTTTAAAACAAGATTTTAAGATAGTAGGTCACTGCTTCTTTAAAATATTTAGTTGATGATTTAAATATCCAAAGTTATGCAAAATATCCTCTGTAAGCACTTGTTATAGTAACTCATTCATATTATATTTTTTAAATAAAAATCAGTTAAAATTGTGGGTGTAAGTTCATGTCTAATTATCCATTGAGTGCAAAAACTGACTTTTGAGCAACAAGCAAACAAACAATTTAAAATTGTGTATTTTAACTACATAAATGTTAGTCATTTAGAAAAGGCATAAAAAATTCTGATTTTGATCTAACAGTTTAGAAGTATTTACTTTTTGCTTGTATAATCATTTAGAAGTATTTAATGCAATGTGGAATATTATAGTATGAGTAAGTTTTCAATTCGAAGTTCAATTGTTTGAAGTTTTAAATAAAAATTAAGAAAAAAGTTTTCTTACAAATACTTTTAACAAGTTGCAAGAATTATATGATTACCTACAGGAATGGATTAACGTATTTTCTAGATGCTATTCCCTGACAGGCCCCTACAACTAGTTCGTAATGTAATTTTTATGACAACTTTAAGAGAAAATTAATTAACACACAAAAACTCAGTTCTTCGAAAATATTCATTAGTTTCCAATGTTAATGTAATTATAAACATGCATTTGGTTATGTATATAGAATCATTAAAATTGGAACTTCTGCTTTGTATACCATAATTTAAAGAAATTTATATTATGAAATTTGAAAAATTCCTATTTTTGCCAATCATTTTTGTAAATTTATCACTTATTGCATTTTATATTCTATGTATAAAATACAGCGTAAAAAACTCATTTTTTTTGGCTTAATGAATTTTAGAAATATTTTTTTTTTTTTTTTTTGGAAATAGAATTTTTACTAGATGCATTCAATAGATGCAATCACCAAGTTAAAAATGTGTGTAACATGATTTACATGCTTAGAAATGTTGATACAATATTTGTAATTTTTATAATGTCTGATGGCAACCTTAAATTTTAACTTTTATAAAAAATTAAAATTGTAACAGTTTCTTATCCAGTTTTGTGTCAATATCTTCAGTGTATTATTTTTTAGTAAAGTAATATCTTCAGATTCAATGATACATTGCCATCTGAGTTTTAATTTTTATTGAATGAAATATTTTAAAAATCTTAATACTTTTTTAACTTTTGCTTCCAAATTTTATGAAACAAAATTGTTTAAATCCTTCTAAATAATGAATACATGAATTTTGAGAACTTTCTCTTCATTCATATTCTTATCAAAAAATTTTGCGGGATTTTTTATTATAATAGGTTTTTACTTTTGATATACATAATGTCTCATTTTCTATTTCTGGATAAAAAAATTAACTTAATTAAATAAATTATAAATAATTAAATAACGACATTTTCAGCAAAATTTTTCCTGAAAATGTCATTTAGCATAAATTTGTAAGGATATTGTGGAATTTTTTTTTTAATCTCAAATATATAAAATGAGTTTTAAGTAATTATATAGTGCTGTTTGCTATTTCAAGTGATTCAAGTTTTTAGAGCATTTTTGAGATTCAAAGTGAGGACATTAAATGCAGCCTTTTTATTTCACTTAACCCAAAGTGTTTTATTATGATTGCATCATGTCTATAAAATCTCCTAGTAGTGGTCATTTTTTTTTTTTGCTTAAAAATGTTTATTATTTGTAGCTAAACATTTTACTAAGTGGTTCCATTTATGAGTAGATGCTGATAAAAGTGTATAATTTTTCTCAATGAATTAAAATGTGTAATTGCTTGCAAACGTGGTTTGCTACCACTGTTGCCTAACAAATATAATGAATGAGAAAACAATTTATCTTCACTTCACCCATAAAAGCAATTTCAGACCCTCAAGGAGTTTTGATTTCTTCAGTATAAGAATGAATGTGCAATTATAGTGCTATAGTGGCCGATTAGGGTGTTCTGATTGGTTTAGCTGATTAGGATGTTCTCGTTATTGGAAGGTGGTGAGTTCAAACCCCAGCTTATCCAAAGATCCGCAGTGTTCACTATTGGCAACTGGGGCACATAAAATATGTTGTGGTCACTATGTCCTCCATGTTCCCATTCCAAATTAATACTTCTGGGGGTGTTAGGAGTCAGGCCATGGGCTTTCCTGTCTTACTATCTCTAAATTTGAATACCCAGAGAGTGCTGCCATTTATGTTCCAAAGTCGTACTTCCACCCTTGTCTGAGGATGCTCTGTTCAAAAACAGAAGACGTTCTTCCCCCAGTCCCCGATGGGCAGGCTTAGCTTCACCAAATGTCATAAGTAATAACAGCGTGTGATTTTGTTAAATGCAATGAAGGAGATTTAAATGTGATCAGATGTGATTAATCTGAAATGTGATTTTTTTTATATATCCTTTTAATATCTATATTTCTTTACAACATAATGACAACTTATTTATGGGAAAATAGTTATTTTCCAATTCTAGATGAAGAAATTGTAGAAATAAGATCTGGTAGGTTATATCATTTTATTTTATTAGAATATTGTATTTAATATTTTAAGTAAAAGCTGGAATAATATTAGCAACCAAAATCCCATAAAATGTATAGTATATGTTTATAAGTTATTTATCAAATTTTATATGATGATTTAGTTTTAAATTTAAAGGAACTGTTAGAGTTAGCATTTTTGTTGATCTTATTTTTGATGATTTAATTAGTCTTTATGTATATACAAATAAATAACTCTTAAGTGACAAACAAACAAAACTTTGCATTTTTGACATAAGTTAAAAAAAAGTGATTTTAACATTATATATTTTTAATAGTTTAATCATAAAAGTAAAATTTGCTTGAATCATATTTCTTATTGATTAAGATATTTAAAAAAATGCTTATAAAAAAAAACATTTGTGGGGGGAAAATTTCAAACATAAAAGTTTTCATTAGAGAGAATCCTAATAAATTGTTAGTTATTTCTACCAATTATTCCTTAGTCTAGGATACCAAATTATGATTTCTAAATACAGGATATTGTAGAACTTTTATATTTCAATAAAATAATTTTTTTTTGTGAATTTGTAGAATCTTTGCATACATTACAAAAATATATGTGATATTATATAATATAATAAACATATTAATTTTTCAAATTACCTATTTTTACTTTATAAAAACAAAGTGTTGAAAGGAACATGTAATGATATAAACACCATTATTGGTAATTCAATCGATAAAGGTAATTTAGAATACAGATTGTTGCTTTGTTTTACTAACATGCTTTCCTAAAATGTCCTATATATCATTCTATCACATTGTAATTTTTTCTATTTTAAGACCATTCTTTTGTAGAAATAAAATTTATTTTATAAATTGTGTTGTATAGGTTAAGATGAATCATTAATGAATTTTGAAAAGCGTTTTATCACAAGGAAGAAAAGTGCCTTAAAAATGCTTATGCTGATGGATATTTGGATGTATTTTCATTCTCTATTCAATGAAAATAAGATGTAATATTCTACTCATACAATCTCCATTGATATAATCATAAAAGATACTGGAATGAGATTATAAGGGGTAATTGATTCTAATGTCTAATCTATAAGGGAAGCACAGTTAGTGATTAAATCTTTAATTCAGCTACAGAGCTTCATTTTTTTTTCTTTTGTAATTTTCCAAAGAATTGCTTTTATACAATCACTGCATCTAAATATTTACAATTGTATAAGTCCTTGTTTTTCTTCATATTTCATTTAAAAATTTATTTACTTTAAATAAATTCGTTAATTATTAGAAAGAATTTACAAAAAATGTATAGTTATTTAGTTTGTTAATTTATATTAAAAAAAAGTGTGAATTCTGTGCATCTATTATTTTTTTTTTTAATTTCTGAATGTACTTAAAATGTCATTTACGTAATTTTTTAAATTAGTAATTATCTGTTATTATTTATGAATTACTTCAAAAAACGTTTTTAAAAATATATCATCAGGATTGTTGTTTCTTATAAATTTACTGTTACCTTATAGAACTGTAAAGAAAACTTTTTTGACGTTTAAACTGCTCATGAAGATGTGATGCAAATTTTTGGCATTGCTATTATAGTTCTTTTAATTCTGTATTCTTATGCGACATTTAAATAATTTAAATTAAAGATTACAGGATAAACTTTATTATTTTACCTTAGTTAGCCAAATAACCTTTAGTTGACAATTTTTTCCTATTTAGTGTCGATTTTGTGGGAAAAAATATATTGTATGCTAATGCTGGAACTAACAACTAGTCAATGCTTCAAACATTTGGAAATTTTAAAATTTAATACCTTTCTCAGATTCCATTCATTAATGAATCTAGAAAAAAGGAATTTCCTTGCAAGATATCATTTGCTGCCTTCTTGAAATTAAAATTCTTGACATTCAGCTTCATTTTACCCTCAAAAGTAAATACTTGGAACTTGCTCAAAATTCAAGCAATCCAATTTATATAATTTGGTTGTCAGCTGTTATAGATCTGGAACAACATATGTTTGTGAACAAATTTTTATTAGGAACATAATAAAGTCAAAATATATATGTCGTTAAAGATTAATTATTATGCATTTGAGATATATAGTTTTGTTAGTTTCTTCAAGAAATAATTTGAAAACAGATGACTTAGTAGAAAGTATTGCAAACTCAAAAGCCACATTCTTCAAGTACTGTATTCAGTTTTTATATTTAATTCAGAATTAAGATTTCAAGCCATGCAATTTTGTTCTATATATAAATTAACTGATTGTACCTTTAAAAATGTATTAATAAAACCAGGTTTGTATTATATTTTATTATATTATTTTTAATATTGCATTGCACCAGATTTTTTTTATATTATTATATATTTCTTATAATTGAAGATTAAAAATGTGGGAAATGTTGTCTTTGTGTAAAGATCCCATACTGAGTCTATAAATATCATTGTTAGTTCTTTTAAGATTTTTGATACCTTGAAAAAAATTGAAAGGGTACCATAATTATTTTTTTTAAATAGGGACATTTTCTCCTAAGAGATAGTCACTCCTATTAAGGGGAAAAAAAACCACGACTAGGAAAATTTCTTTTTTAAGTTTTTCCCATAACTTAATATTTTTTTAATGAGCATAAATATAATAGGCAAAAATAATTTATAATAAATAATATGATCATCTATACAAAATGAATACAAGTTGCAATGTTCTAACGCGGTTTTTTCCCTCACTAATAATGAGTTATGGCAGCTTTTAATATTTTAAGTATGATAGCATTTGAAATATGAATGATTTTAATCTTTCATGAAGCTCAGTTATTAAAATTATTAGAAGAAATTTTTTATATATTTTTATAATTTTTTATATTTATTTAGAAATCACCTGAAAAATATGTTTATAATACTAAGATAATATACAATTATGAAAATTAGTATATAGAAATACAAAAAAGGAATTGTAAAATTATTAATAACACTTTTCCTTAATAATTATTTAGTCATTATAATATTTACAGTGAGTAGGCTATCTTTTATATTTAATATTTGCCTATTTAACCTGTAAACGATTCTTACACTGGTGAAGTTTGTTAGAATTCATATATAAAAATTGGCGTGATTGATTTGTTTGATGTAAGGTTTTACTTTCATTCTTAAATTTTTAATCTTATAATCGAGAGTAGTCTGCTATTGGGGGTGGAGCATTATTTGTCCACTTTAAGGGGTGCCTTTAAGGAATTTGTCCTCTTTAAGGAATGGCTTGGCCCGCATCTTTTGGGATTCTGATTCATTGTTTCCTGGAATACAATCACAAATCAAATTACAATAATTCGTTGTTAGTTACACTGTTTTCCATTGCATTATATTATATTCATTGCACGGTTTTTTGATTCCAATTTCATAATTCGAATATATATGCCAAGGAAAGAAAATTAAAATTTCAATATACTTCAAAAACTCTTCTCTTTCAATTGCCATGCCTTTATGTAGTTTATATACATATATAAACTTTTGAAAATTAATTTTTTCCTCCAAAATGAAAATTTAATTCAAGATTTTAAATGCTATTAATAAGAGCTGACGTTGATAGAAGTAATATCAGACAACAAGAATGGAAACAACATTTTTCAAAGGTCTTTTGTTAAAAATTACTTTTTAACTTGTTTTCTGTGACAACTAGAATATTTTTAACATTATTTACACAGTCAAAGGATTTCTTTGAAGAATTAGGAATACCAGACTAATTCTTCAAATTAAAATATTGTTGTTGTTGTTACTTATGGCATTTGTCGAAGCGAAGTCCGTCCGTCAGGGACTGGGCGAATGAAGTTGGGAAGAGCGTCTTCCGTTTTTGAACAGAGCATCCCCTACGAGGGTGGAAGTACACTTTGGCTTATAGATGGCAGCACCATCTGCGTCTTTCAATTTAGAATTAGAAGCTAGAGAAGATCCAAGGCCTGGTTCCTAACACCACCAGATGTATTAATTTGAAATGGGAACATGGAGGACATGGCGACCACGACATATTTTAAATGCCCCAGTCACATTAGTGAGCTCGATATATCTTCAGATAAGCCGGTATTCGAACTCACCACCTTCCGGTAATGTTTTGGCCACGCGCATAAAACATTGTTTAAAACGTAATCAAAAACCTTACTGGATTTTATCAAGTTCATTTGAACTTCTTTCACCTATAAAATATGTTTTTAAAATTAGTTTACCATGTTGTATTTATGAGTCAAAAATATTTATCAAACTGCTTACTTTTTATCTTTCAAAGCTTATTTTTTATTTTGTAAAAAAGATGGATTTTTCCTTCAGAAATACTATTTTCGTTTATAAATGGTAAATATATTCTATTTACAAATTATATATTACCCACTTACACAGGAGGAATTATTTAAAGTAATGGATATAAATGAACTTATTCAATGAAAATAACCGTTTGAGAATAGCCATCTTCATTTTTAAACACGTAGTATACAGCTTAGTACTTTAAATATGAAATTTTAATTCAGTTTAATATTTTTAAATATATCGAAACTGGCATATATAATGATCAAAAAATTTAAGCTGATTATGTAACTAATAATTGATGTGTAAGGCTAAAAATATATTTTTATTACAATCAAATATACCATCAATAGAATTAAAAGGAAAATTACACAGTGAGAACAATTCTTTTACTTGCAAATCCAAATCGAATGTATTGTGTAATATGACAATTTCTGTTCCACAAATTGTGGGTTCTAGCCTGATGTGGTCTATCTTTAGAGTTTTTACTGAAATAATTCAACCATTAGTTATTTTAGTTATGAGAATCTGTTAAAAAAAATGTAAATTCCGGAAAATTACTCAAGAGTATAGAAATTATTAAAAAAAAAAAAAAAAAAAGAATAGAATTGTTGACTAACTTTTCAGCGCAAGAAACTATTTTATATTGATAATAGCTTTCACAATACCTTGTTCTATAAATAAATCTTAATGTTATAAGTTTGGTTTGTTATTCACAACTGTAATTTATTTGCAAACGAGGGCTACTTAGACCAGGACCTACTATTAAAAGTGGACTCCAAAGCACTTCAAGCACTCGAAGTGAGATTCAAATCCACAAATTGTTGGGTCGAATTCCAGAGCATTAACTATTCAGTTGTCAGTATGACTTTTAAAGGTACTTACGTATTAACGCAACCAAGCCAAAATTCGCATAAATCGCCAAATAGGCGACGAAGTTAATGGCGAAGACGGTTTTCTATCAGTGCTAAAAGCAATAGCCAAAAAATTTCTGCCGAAAAAATAATTCTGCAACTTATTCAAATTCGAAACCGGAAGGGTTTAATTGCTATTTTATATTTTAACACAAAATAATATAAAAAACTGTATTAAAAATTATCTGTAATTAATAAATGTACATTTTCTATCTATTCATACTTACTCAAACTTATAAATCACGCCAACCTGGTTGCGATAATACGTAAGTACCCTTTTAAATTATGAGAGTCCGTTGAATGTGATAAGTTTAATTTAAAATTCCCAATGATTGTGCTAATATATTAAGATGGGAATTTCTTAAACCTTTGAAAGGTGAAATATACGAGATCTATTACGTTAATTTTTTTCATCAAAACGCTAAAAAGGGACGGGATTAAATGAATTATAATTTGACGAATGAAATTGCAAAATTTGTGAATTAAAGAATTTAGCTTTAAACGAAAGAAAAAGAACCACAGATATAACTTCTCCAAAGACCAAAGTGCAAATACAGTTCATAAAAAAAAACCGTGAATCTTTTAAGTGGCATAAAAATGCATAGAAGGACTTGAATTCTCGTTTCTGGAAGAATTTATTTGGAGTTGTGTGGCTGATGTTGATTGATGAAACATTTTCAGCAATAGCAAAGTTTTTGCTGCTACTAATTTACATATAAAAATCAATTTTTATTTAAATAATCTTGATCTAATTTTATAATTTACATTTTCTACACAGATGCTAAAACTCGATTGTTAATCATGAAGATTGAGCTAACTTTTATTTTTATGTCTTCTATAATTTATAAAACCCATTACAATTTATATATATCAAGGCTTTTTAAATGAAAGTGTATGATTGCTTCATATTGAACGATATCGTCCATAATTGTTTTTCTCGTAACCCAACTAAGCAATTACCCAATTCTAATAGCCGATCAAAGAATTTACCAATAATTATCAAATATATTATACAACTTAATATATATGTAAAGTTGTTATAAAAATTCAAACAATAAATTATCTTGATAAAAAATAAATAAATGTATTTCAAACAATTAGATATTTGGGATGCTTTTTATAGTAAATTAGTAATTCTCATGTTGTATTTTAAAATAATTAATAGGCTAAGAATATAAAGCAATTTGTAAAACACGTTCTATTTATAAAGCAAATTTTAAAAAGAAACTAGTAGTTACATTTTGGCACTGTTGAAAGAAATCTGTAGAAATTTAAGTTTAGATTACTTAACAATTTTAGCAAAAACAAACAAAAAAATAGTAGAACATTAAAAAAAAAAAAAAGAATTAAAAATTAGGACGAACTGTAAACAGCCAATAATTCAAGGATACCACTGATTTCCTTGAGTTATTAAGAATTACTGGAATGGGAGTTAAAATTATTGGGAGTAAACCTATTTCGAGTTTATCCACAAACTAATGGTAAAAGGAAAAAATTCAAAACAAATGTGCATTTGAAAATACTTATAATAAGGAGTATTAATTTACTTATTACTTAAAGAATAATGCAATTATTCACTATTTAAAAAAATTGTAAATTTACTTAGAAAATCAGCCAAACACTTGTTTCCTCCGCTTTGGAACTTTTTATTACGAATTGGAGTTTTTTGTTGGAATTTAGACATGGATAACTTAACAAAGAGCATAACCCATTCGGATAGTCGGGAGCTTTAGATACTTCAGTCGGCTTCAACAGATATGTAACATTTAATCAACAAATGAAATCTTCATTGTTATACTTTTTTCAGCGTAACAATAACGATTTTATTTCTTGATCTTAATATAAGTGTATTCCATTTGGGTACGGCATAAAGCTTATGGATTTCGAAAATAAATTATGTATAAGTTAGGTAAAAAAAATATTTTTCATTGTTCAGATTTTTTGATATTGTTACTTTGTATCTGAATGAATATGCGCTAAAAATTTCTTTGTATCTGAATGAATATGCGCTAAAAATCGCGAGCATTGCTAATTCTAAATTTGTTATTACGATGGAGATAGAGGAAGACTGCTTGAATTAAATTATTTGTTTCGAATGATAACCTCAGTTTTCTATCAGATTTTGCGATTATTTTTCTGACTAAGTCAGTGATTCTCAACCTGTGGGGCGCGACCCCCTAGGGGGGCGCGAGCACACTAATGGGGGGGGGGGCGCGATCATATCCAAGAGAAAATGTTATTTAAAAAAATTGATTAAGTGACTGAAAGGAAAGAACACATACACACATACAAAACAAAATACATTTCGACATATTTAATAATTAACTTATTAAATTAAAACAATTTACTATATTAAAACAAATTTAATAATTATTAGTGACTTCCTTGGGCCTGTCTTTGAGAGCAAAGTTTTTCGAAGGAGGGTTTAATATTAGAAATAGACACTCTCAGTTCTTTTTCTATATTTAGCTGAGATCTATATTTTGTCTTCAAAGAAGCCACCACAGAAAATTCAGTTTCACAAAGGTAAGATGTTGAAAATGGTAGTAGAATGCGAAATGCCCTTGTTTTAAGTGCAGAAAACTCATCATCCACTCCTGCCCAAAATTCAAAGAGTGATTTATTACTAAATTGTCTTTTGGTTTCGCCGCTTGCCGTGAAGTCTATGAAGGTTTCTTCCTCTTCGATTGAGAGTCCTTCGGGAGTATTTTGAAATGGATCCCTCACCCACTTGTAACTAATGATATCAGTTTGTCTTCAGCAAGAAAGTACTTTTTAAAATTCTTTGCTAGCATTGCTAAATGATTTTCAATGGTTACAAAAACAACTTTTACATGTTGTTCTTCAGATTTGTAAGTTTTAATACAATCATTCAAATTTGCAAACATTGTTAAGTTTTCTTGCTTTAAATTTCTGCTCCACAATTCCAATTTCCTACAAAAAGCATTAACTTTATCACTCGTATCAATATATATGTGTATTTGCTCCGTGCATTTGAAGATTCGAGTTATTTAATTTCTCGAATTTGTCGACCATGTAGCTCAATTTCAACACACATAAACTATCGCGAAAATTCTCAGCTTCCGGTCTGTTTTCCTCTTCTAAGAAAACGGCGATTTCTTCTCTTAATTCATAAACACGTTGCAAAAATTTCCCTCGTGATAACCATCTTGCATCGCAATAAAATAGTGACACTGAATGTACTGTACCCAAATAAACACTGAATGTACTGCACCCATGTATTTAAGAGTGCGGAAAAGATTCTTGATTTCAGGGGTCTCATTTTTATATAATTTACTACGGTTACAACCGTAGTTAACACAATATTCAAACCAGGACTCATTTCTTTGGAAGCCAAAGCTTCTCTGTGGATCATGCAATGTGTCCAGACGCACTGTGGCGATTTTTGCTTCACAAGTGCTTGAATACTTTGGAATCTTCCTGACATAGAACTTGCACCATCCGTGCATATTCTGATGCAATTTTTCCATTCTATGTTTGCCTCGTTCATAAAATCATTTAAGATAGCAAATAAAGCGAGTGCTGTTGCTTTGAGCTCTATTGGTTTGCAGAAAAGTAATTCGTCTACTACTGACTCACCACAAAATCTAACATAGGCAATGAAATGAGCATCTTTATTACTATCTGTTGCCTCATCGAGTTGTATTGAAAACAATTTGTAACTCAACTTCGACAAAAGCTGACACTCTACATCTTCAGCTATATCTGCAATTCGACGGGCAACATTATCATTTGAAAGAGGTATAGACTGCATTTATTTTGCAAAATTATCTCCAAACATAATTTCTACAATATCAATCGCGGCTGGCAAAATAAGCTCTTCACCAATGGCGTGAGGCTTTTTACATCTGACTATTTTATGTGAAACTTTGTAAGAGGCAATTAAAGCTTTTTCATTCACAGACAAAGTTTTTTTAAACAATGATTTTTGCTTTTCATATGATTTTAATTTTAATTCGAATAATTCTCTGGGTTTGTTTACGTACTCATTATGAAGAATTTCCAAATGACGTTTAAGTTTATTAGGTTTCATGCTGTCTGCCACCAACATTTTTGAGCAAATGATACACAGGGGCCTTTCTTCTTCATTTACTTCAGTACTAGTGAACCCAAAATTTAAGTATTCTTGAGAATATTTTCTTGATTTTATTTTCGGAACCACGCTTATCTGTGTACTTGTTGATGCTTGTCTATCGTCTAATGCTCGCTTACGCCTGCTTAAAAATTTATCCATGATTCTGCATAAGTCTGCTACCGTGAATATTTATTACGGTGAATTGCAATTGCACGAAAATATATATAATATACACATCCAGAATAGATCCAATAGCGATAGAAGGATCAACTCGAATGAGATTGTCTGGAATTGAAATTGGCGTCATAGAACTTTCTCCTTCTCCCTATGAGAAAACATTTGTTCACATCTGCGCACGCTCCTAGCTTAATTTTTTGCTGACAAGAAATTCCAGACAACTCCAAACTTCTCGCGAAACCGTGAGAGTGCCGAGACATAGCGGGACGCAAGAGCAATAAAAAAGCATAGGATTCTTGTTTTTTCAATGCTGAGGATCGGTGTTGCAAAATGTCAATAAATTTCGGTATTCTTGGTAATTTGTAAAGTTTAAAATTAATGTTGTAGTGTAAGTTTAGCTCCAAAATACTCAAAATACATTATTATTGTATATATTTTTTTGCATGCGGTGGGGAGGGGGGGGCGCGATGAAAATTATGATTGAAAATTGGGCCGTGAATACTAAAAGGTTGAGAAACACTGGACTAAGTGATTCAAAAGTATATTGCAAAATTCTTTTTAAAGGTAAGGTGATTAGAAATGTTTATATTTAGAAAAACATTTTTTTCTAATGGAAAAAACTCTTTCGTGGAGTACATGTATTTAATATTTTCATAATACTGAAACTCTTTACAATTTTTAAAAGAAAAAACATGTTTTTGTAAGCTATGGACAATTTTTAGAAATTATTTTTCTTACCTAATGGCAGTCACATAAATAGAAATTCACTGTTTTATTAATTGGTAGGACATGTCATAAAGGTTGGTTCTAGGAATTGGCTCTAATCTTAATTTTGAAGCTTTTAAAATAACTAATTTTTCTTATTATTTACTCAGCTGTAGATGGTTGTTGAAAATTTTAATAAGTATTTTTAAAAATGTATAAAAATTATCAAAATGCATTTTTTTTTTTAATTTATGGAGAGTTATTGGTTGGAAAATACAATTTGAAAATTTTAACTGATATACTTTTTTCCTGAACTGATTGAATAAAAATTTGTTTTCAACGACAGGGCTATTTTTGTCATTTGCTTGTTGGTTATGATTGAATGAAAATTCCTACGAACGATGCCTTTCAAAGTTGATATCTAAATAAAAGATTACATTTTTCTGCCAAAATTTTGTCTGGGGAGATTTTATGGAAGATTTAAACCATTAGCGGATGTTAGAGAAAAAATGTTACAGAAATTTAGACTCCCTTCACACGATCAAAAAGAAAATTTGCGAAACTATTTACGCAAGCTAAAATTTTTATGAAAAAATATTTTCCGCTATTACCGAGAACTTAAATATAGGAAGCACTTTTTTGAAGGAACAACAAATATTGCAGTTACAAGAAACGTCTTGACCTACAGCTGTCTGGGAAAATATATATGCGTGAGCAAAAGTAAACGTGAGCTGAAGCAATTCGTGTCAACAGTTGCACTGGTTTTGTCACTATATTGCTTTAGAAATTGAAAATGAAGTAATTTATCGATTTTAATATATTTTGCAAAAAATATTTTTCTTCAAAAGAAACCAATTCTTCTACCAAAACATAGGCTTAGATTCTCTATCCTTGTAGTTTCAGATTCAGCTCATTTGATTTTGCTGCCCCCTACTCTATCTAGTGGTCAGGGTACCTGACTACGGATGGGGAGGACCTGGGTTTGAATCCCGGCTCGGGCATAGAAATACTTTCTCTTTATTTCTTTTGTCCTTTCCTGAGATGTATGATCGTGGTACTTCTCCTATAAACG
This sequence comes from Latrodectus geometricus, assembly GCA_026290005.1. NCBI lineage: Eukaryota > Metazoa > Arthropoda > Arachnida > Araneae > Theridiidae > Latrodectus > Latrodectus geometricus. Next base: position 9,327 of record JAPDSC010013514.1, on the reverse strand, counting down.
GATTTGAGACGTGGCTAATACTACTCACCTTCGTAATTTAGTTCACAGGTGCCCACCGTTTAACTTTAAATGAGTAGTAATTTCTGGCCTTGTTGAGGCGAAGGGTTAATCACTCAGTGCCCGCCATTATTAAAAAAAATTTTTTTTTCTGATTTCGCTGTGATATCCACCATAAAATAAATTTTTTGCAACCGTTTGTCGTTCTCTATTTCAGGGTGATTAATGCCTTTTTCATTTTGGAATGTATTTATTTCATTCAAACATAAAGCAAAACGTTTCAACCCCTTACCTTTGAATAGCCATCGCAATTTGTGAAGAAGGAATACTAAGTCTCCAATTCGTTCAAGAATTATTTAAACTGATGATGTTAGAGTGCTTTTGACAGAATATTATTAACAATCTTGATTACCAAATTCATGACCCCGACTATTTCGGCCGGAAATGTTTGGGCACAAAACGGTTCTTGGTGTATTATGCAGTGAAACGTAAGAATTTCGTGGTTTATTTTGCTCTAAATAATCGTTGTTGCCATTTTATTTATTTTCTGTCATACTTCTGACTCCATCAGTTGCTATTGAAACGATTTTATTTAAGTTAATCTTATGTCTTCCCAAGGTCCAAAAGAAGAATTTATAGGATTGCTACCACTCTCGGGAACAAACTAGAAGAGACGAAAAAGCGAATACTGTAGAAAAATACCTTGAAGACAATATCTCATAAAAGGGCAACTTGTGCCGTGTCTCTTAGGTCACAAGACTCATCTATGGCAACTGTAAGGCAGGAGAAAGTTGAATACCTGCAAATAAAGACAGTTTAGCTATTCTATCTTGTACATTCTTCACAAATTTGAACCACTTTTAAGCTGTAGAACTCTGAGCTGGTACCTTCACGATATGATAAATTAACGAAATGCTACTTCAGCACAGCAGGCGGATTTTGGTAGGTATCGAACCCACAGCTGATCATCGAAATCGTTACCTTTATTCACCAAACTGCTTATGGTTCTGTTCACTTTAATTGTTACCTTGAACTAAATTAGCAAAGTTTGTTAGTTTTAAATTTAAAGCATTAAACTATGAAAGAAACGTTAGTTTTTTTTTATCGTTGGGTAAAACTATATTTAAGAGGGTGCCTCTTTGGCAAACTTCGCGATTTTTGTTGGCCCAGAACAATCAATTGTTCTGTTGCAATCAGAATACAAATGAATTTTGCTCAGCTTCACGAGTTAGGTACACGTTTTTAAGTGGGGTTCAGTCAAGCAAACTAACCACTGTACAGGGTGGCCGACATATATTTGTTAATCTATAAGAAAATTTTCAAGTCCGTCCGGACACTTAACTTGCATCGCTAAAGACGGATTTATTAAAAAGCTACCAACTTTACGATTCCAAGACTCACTAGTGAAAACCTCAATAAATTATGGGTGAAATCCCACAGTTTTCTGTTTTTTTTTTTACTGGTTTGTTGTTTCATTTTCCAAATGAAATTCTAACTGAAAGGCCATTGCCTTAACATGGTCAAACGTCAATGAACAGTTTAGTCATTTGGCTTCATTTTCATTCATTTCAGAGTATGATCATTTTTCATAAATCAATACCGTTTCTCTCCCCAAGGAAATGAAAGAGACATTTACCGAATCATTGTATGCGAGTGCCTCGTCAAATTTAGTTCATTAATTTGTTGTTGTCTTGCGCCTGCTAGGATGTCAGTATATGGTGCGCCTCTCCACTTTTCCAACTGAACCGTAACTTGGTGTGGAGTATGATTTTCTCAGCACACACATGGCATAGGTTCCAGTTTAAAAGATTGGCAACCATTAACAACCCATTTATTCAAGGAAAGAACAAAGACAGCAGAGAAAGTACATTCATGTCCGAAATGGGAGGCGAACCCAGGACCTTCTTATCCCCAGTTAGGCATGCAGACCACTAGATAGGATAGGCGGCAGGGAATATAATCATTGTAGCATTTAGTTCAATTAAATTTAACTTACAATTGAATTTTAATTGTAATATCAATTTGAGATTTCAAATAGACTCATTGTCATCAATTGTCATTAGAGTGAAATATAACGCCCTGAAAAAATTATTTCTAATTCAACAGTGTAATACTTTGAATTTGAAGTGGAAAAGACAGGTGCCGATAGTATTTCAGAACGGTGATTGTAAATAATTGTTCGATAATTTGAAATCTATAAATAAATGGATAAAAGTTACAGATGACTTGCTTTTAATAAGTTTTAGCCTTGAGGAATAAGCAGCAATAACGCAATGTTATAAGTTAATAAATTGTCAAAAAGTTATTTCAGATTGACTCAAGATATAATAACATAAGTAAAGTGAAACACACACATGGTCAAAAGTACATTGGATATTTTGTTCCTGTCCTAACATTCCGATTGGACAAGCTTTATTAATTTTACCCCAGACTGCCTGCCTTTTCTCTGTAGTGATGGTTCTAGGGAGTTTACCAGGTTTTCTCTGTCAACACACGAATATGGAAGACAAACCATTTTTCCGAAAGCATAATTCCCGCTAGGGACATCAAAATTCCTTACCTTAAGAACCTTCTGTTGGCCCACTTGTTCCTTACCTTAAGACAAAACATTTTTCCGAAATTATAATTCCCGCTAGGGACATCAAAATTCCTTACCTTAAACCTTCTTTGCATGATTTTTTCTTTATTGGTGAAATAAATCAAGTTGATATAATTCATGTTCAAATAATATATATGGTATAATTCATGTTTATTTTTGACAGCTATGTTTCTTTTTATGCAATGGACATTAAAAAGGTATCCAAACACGATCAACTTAAAGTGACTTATTCTTTTATATAATTTTTGGGCATTTTAGGTTATGATGAAAATTTCCACCATTATGCAAAGAAGGGTTAAGAACCTTCTGTTGGTCTACTTGTTCCTTACCCTAAGACAAAAAATTTTTCCGAAACCATAATTCCCGCTAGGGATATCAAAATTCCTTACCTTAAGAACCTTTTGTTAGCCCACTTGTTCCT
>JAPDSC010013509.1:20772-51603 GCA_026290005.1 Latrodectus geometricus | reverse complement strand
CTGCATCATCCATGTTGGAAAATCAATTTGTTTCAAATCAAAAAATCTTTCTTTTAAATCAGCCGATAGAATATTCAGATGATTGACAATAACAAGCAATGCGGTATCAGTTACTTCACATTTTTGGAGCCAATGAAACTGGTGAAAGTTTTTGTTGTTAATGTGTTTCTGACACAACTCAACATGAGTATTGAAACCAAATATCTTTGCTTTTGCATCGACAAGAGTTTTATTTGTTCCTTGAAGTTGCTTATTAATTTTATTTAGTTTTTCAAAGATATTGGCTAAATAACTCACAAATGCTTTACCATCTATTATTAATAGATACTTCATTTCAGGTTTGTTACTTAAAAAATCACTAAGAGTATCAACCAATTCCATATATCTTTTTAAGCAGTTCCCTTTAGATAGCCATCTTACTTCAGTATGAAGTAAAAGTCTAGCATGATCCTCATTTTGTTTTTCACAAAATAGCTTGAAGAGACGTTCACATTTGGCATTAGCTTTAATAGTATTAACACACTTTATAACTGAATGTAGTACTTCATTTAGAACAGGCGATATGTTTTTAGCTACCAAGTTTTCCCTATGAATAACACAATGCACAAGAATCATTTCTGGATTCGCAACTTTCATCAATTTTAAGCAACCAATTTTCTTGCCCATCATATTAGGAGCACCATTTGCAGCACAAGATGTTATATTTTTCATTGGTATATCATTGACATCTAAGTAGTTTTTTAGCATATTATATATATCTTTGGAAGTAGTGGTGCTTTCTAATCTTTAACAGAACAACATTTCTTCAGTAAAATGTCCTTTATCAATATATCTTACGTAAGATATCAATACTGCCTCACTGTCTCTCAAAGTTGATTCATCCATTTGCACTGAGAAATTTCTAGTTTTCAATTTTTCAACAAGTTGTTTTTCAACATCTTCACTCATTTCGTCTATTCTTCTGTCAACAGTATTGTTACTGAGTGGCATAGCTTTTACATCTTTGTCATCTTTTTCAAGAACAGTTTTAAGAAATTCTGATATTGACGGTTTTATTAAATTCTCTCCTATAGTATGTGTGATTTTTTCCAGTTTTAGCGATGAATAAAGAAATTTGATAACTAGCCTCACGAACACGATTGAAGTATGAGCAGTAAATAGAGACTTAAATGTTGTTCACTTTTCAAAATTTTTCTTTGAACAAATTAATTCTAATCTGAATTAAAGTAATTCACATCTGAATTAATATGAGCACTATGTTTCGCCTTTAAATGCGCCTCAAGACGACCTCGTTTCATTGATTCGTTGGTCAAGCATTGCTGGCATAAAAGACAAAAAGGAATCTGCTCATCGTGGACAGCGGGTATGAACCCAAATTTTAAATATTCCTCCGAATATTGACGAGTTTTTTCCTTGCTTGCACCACTCATTTTACTATGGGGGCTATAAGAAATAAATATAAGATCGATTAAATGCTAAAATTAAAGTATGTGTTAAAATTAATTTAATGTGACAGAGTAAACGTATACTAAAAAATACATATTTATTTAAACGTATATAACACATTTACTACACTGCCACCGCAAAATAATATATTTTTTCCATTTGACAAAATTTTCTGGAAAGTTATGTTTCTAAAATAAATAAAAATCAAATCAAATGCTTACCAATTTTATATATACAATTTATATATTTATTAAATAACCGAGTTTTTGCAACAGTTTTGACGGAGTGTTGTTATTAATTATTTCAAATTAACACCAACTGAAGTCTGTGAACACTACATACATTGCGATGGACTATTCATGTGCGAACAACTGCGTTGTTTACCGAGATTTTAAAACGTTCGGGATTCCCCGTGGAGCCTGCCGTCTGCCACAGGGAAGTTAACTTGACGACGCCAAACACCCAGTTGATATTTTGGTCTCCTCAAGCGAATTTATACCCAATAATTATTTGAGAATTTGCTTTTTTTCGTTAAATTTGGCATTGCATTTAAATGGCCCGAAGCGAAAAGCTTAAACTCGTCTCGAGTACATTTTCGGATTGCCCCCCTGAACAATCAAATTGCCCCCATGTGGGGCGTGGGCCCCACGTTGGGAAACACTGGTCTAAACATAACAAGACTTAACTCTATTCAAGTTTAACCATACTAACGCATGCATGATATAAAAATAAGTACTTTTACGATGTACATGACGAACTAGAAGCCGAATGGTTAACGCTCTGGTTCTTGGTGCAACAGTTCGTGGGTTTGAATCCCACCATCTGGCTATGTATGTTATGATTCAGAGTCCTCCATAATCAATAGGTTAATGTCTAATTAGTCTTCGTGTGCAAGAAATGAGTTTTGAGTGACAAACGAAATTTACGACTTTCATCAAATTCTTGGCTTAAAGTATCTTTTCATTTTCTTTAAATAGTTTAAAGAAATTAAAATTCCTCTACAAAGAAAATGTTTTTCTTTTTTCATACTTGTATTTTATTTAAGTATATTTCCCATATTAGGACGATATTTCAATGAAACGATTTTCTATACTTTCTTGTTGGTTTTTCTAATATTTTGAACAATGCATATATTTTTATTTTTATAATTTCATCAATAATTTAAATTTTAAAATATAGTTCTAGCAGAATTATCTTCTTAATAAGTTTTAAGAATTAACTAGTTCAATTAACTTTTAAGAATTATTAAAGAGTATTCTTTATTTAAAACCATCAAACATCTTTTTCTGACGAGAAGAAAAACGAATGCTAATGAAATATATTAATTATAATACACATTTTATAAATTTAATTGTTAATATCTATATTTTCTTTTTATTCAATTTAGAAGTCTAGTATAGAATAAAAAAGTTCTTACCTGTTTACCATTTACAAGACCTCTTGAATGCTAAATATTATTCTTGTGCAACAGTTAATCATTCAAAAATAATTAGATGATTCGCATATGAAATTCTTACAAAACAATTTTGAGATATTTCATTACAGTAAAATTTAATACTAAACTTGATTAATCTAAAACTTGATTATCCTTTTTTCTAGGAAATTGGAACTAGAATTTATATTTTATTTTTAAAATGCAATGTGGAAAACGTGACTTGTACGAAATATTACATTTGAGTCCAAATGTTTATCTTAAACTTGATGGTTTGAAGGATTTTGTTAAGCAAAATTAGAAACAAAAGTATGAGATATAAATATTGATATTTATTCTGACATGTATAAATACCGAAATTTTTATACATAATTGTTTAAAAGATTCTTTCGAATTAAATACACATTTATAAAAAACTATTAAATATATTTTAAAAACAATTATTTTATGATTTGTATTTATTATACTTAAACTATTTAATTGATCCATATAAAATTAAAGCTGAGTGATTAGCATTTTGATGTTCAATTGAAAAACCATTTTGATTCCTGCAAGGGCTATGAATGTTTTCTAGTAGTTCAGTCCTTAAGTAGAAGATATCAGTCAAAATTGCTATCTTGTGCAAAAGAAATTGTAGAGCAAAAAGAAAAAAAAATTACTTAAATTAAAATTAAAATGCTTATACTTTAAAATTTTTCAAATTGCTCAAAGTAGTATTTACAAGAACAAAATGTGAAACTATAACACAAATGATAAAATATAAAAATAAAGAAAGTACTAATTGTGTATGTGTTAATAAGTTAGCATTTAATTATAGGAGATCTAATTCGCAAAACACTATGTAAAGAAGTACTCAAAATATAGATGAAATTTTTTACAGTGTTTCCCTCGAATATTTGTCAAATAGATACTCGAAATAGAACAAAACTTATATTAATATATTGATTACGGTTATCTTTAAAAATAGTCTATGTTTAACTTCAAATGTTTAATTACAAATTCAAACTACATTAAATATAATTAACATAGCTTTTTGAACTGACTTCTGGATGTATACAGTTTCGGAACTCTGTTCGTTTCAAGAACTGAGACACGTAATTTTTGTGCTTTTTTGTTGTCGTATTCTTTTAAGCGGTTTTTTTTTTTCATTTTAATACGCTGCTTATCAGAATTGCATTTAAACGCTGGTTAAGTATTCTAGATTTAATAATTTTGTAACTAAAGAGAATTTTTTTCAAACGTCCTACATTTTGTTCTATTTGCTTAGATATACTTTATAGATATTTTTTTTATACGAAATAACGTTTATTACATGACTACGAAAATAGCAAGTATTGTTAAAAAAAACTGCAATTATTATATTGAGCGAAAGTTTTACCTGAAATCATGGTAAGTGCTTACCTGAAGATATTAAAAAGAAAAACTACCTATCTCTAACCACCAATGTCATTTGCAGTTACAAAAATTATATTCAAAATTTTTAACTGGAAACTTAATGTGAAATAAAGAATAAGTATCTGATTTTGACAATATCATTGTTATCACAAATTTAATTAAATATTATGTTTGTTGAGGTAAAATAAATATTTCGTTAGCCCGAATATAACGTAATTAGAGAAAAAATTAGCAGGTTATACTATTAAATGGAAATTTATTTGCTCATGCTGTTATCATACTCTTCATCATGTTGATAATAAGTACTTTTTTATTTACCCTAATTTTAAACATGCAGTTTTCATATATTTGATTTAAAATTGTCACTTCTTACTCATTAAATAAAAATAGAAAATTGTATACAGTTTATTAAAAATATACGCATTTATTGGTTTTAATTATTGAGGTGTAATATTGATATATAATATTATATATATGCTTATTGATACACAATTGCATCTGTAATATCCTAGTATTAATGCATATACTTCATTTTGACTATTTAATTTAGCATAAAATAAAGTTTTCATTTATTTAAATTTAATTATTTTTATTTTAATTTTTTAATTTTTTTAATTTAAATTAATATTTTATAAATTTTAAATACTGAAATTTTTAAAGAAATTTTTCAAGTGAAAATCCTATTGCATATTTTCAACACTTCTTCTCTACATATACATCAATTTACCAAGAAAAAAGAAATATGCCATGTTAATTTAGGATTCAAAAACCATTTTCTAATAACTTAAATACAGCTAATATTCCAGTTTTCATAATTCCATAGTTTGTAGATCCCATTACTACGTTTAATAGAGATAGCTGTAATGACTAGGAAACCAATTTAAATTTTTATTTCCGATAGATGGAACATTTATGTTGAAATAGTTATAGTAGAGAGAAAAATAAGTCAACCAATTGGAAAAGCGCTTACATATGCTAGTTGAATGATAAATTTTCTGATTTTCATAGTTCAATGGATTGTGGGTCCGATTCACACTTCTGATGTAGATAATATAGTTTTTCTGTATTGTTTGTTCACTTAAACTGGGTTAAACCTCAGCTCACGTAAACTGGGTTTGAATGAATCCACTAGTGCTAATATGAACGATAGATTTAAGCTAATCAATTGAACAACTGTTGATCATTTTGTAAATTTTTCTAAAATTGTGAAGTGATGAACGTCATCATGCATTAGTGCTTGTAATTGATTTGTCAATTTCGATACGGTAGTCAGTATATAAAATTTTCCATTCGTCTTCATAAAGTCGTTGAAGAATGTTAGTTTCTAAAACAAAACATTGGTGAATAAAATGTGCAGATCAAAATATTTAGTTATTACTCTAGTTTCTTAAAATATAATTATTTAAATTGATTAAATGATAAATACAATTTGACTGTAAAACTAAGTAAATTAAATTATTAACAAATTAAATTTGTTATTCTGAGAATAATAGAGAAGTAAATCATCATATTTATTGCAAAATACAGTATTTGTATTGCGATCTTTTAGAGAGAGACTGAAAAATATAATTTTAACTTATTAATATGTAATGGAGAATAGGTTTATAAATTTTAACTTTGATAATGTTTTTCTATTTTAATGATTACTTTGACTTAAATAGTTCTGAAACACATAATAACAAAAAGCTTTTGTGTTTTATTACCTTCTTCATTTTCAATATTTATTTATATATTCTTAAATTTAATTTTTCAAATACATTACTTTTAACTTTCATTCTCTCTTTTTTACAGCATGTATAATATAGCTAATCGAAATCCCATACAAGCAATTTTTACTTAAATTATACAAATTATTTAATAATTATAATTTACTAATTATATTTAATAATTCATTTAAAGAGAGGTATATTTGTTAAAGATTTTCAAATTTTTTAAATACTTAATGTTAATATAATGCTTTCAAAACAAAGTGAATACAATGACAATGAAATGCCTTTTATGCGTATTAGATGAAATACAATTATCGGAATTTATTATTATTAAATGAAAAAAAATACATAGTATTTAAGGAAGATAATGTTAATGTTATAAATTTCCTCAAATGTGTTCAATCTCATTTAAAATTATGGTAATGAGAATCTTGATAAGGAATTTGAAAGAAAAAAAAACTGAATCGTTCTGGCCTAACTATTTTTCAATAATTTTTTATATACACTGCTCAAAACAATTAAGGGATATTGTAAGTTTTATATAAAATAAAGATATAAGCGAAATTTGTGTAAGTATTGGTGTATGGTGGCATCTCCATTGACAGGCACACAAATCTCTATATCATTCCAGATGGACCTCTGACGTGTCGCCAATATAAAGGTGAGATCCTCAGACCTATAGTAGTTCCTTACGCTGCAACAATCAGAGATGACTTCAATTTAATGAACAATAACTGCAAGCCACATCGTGCTAATCTGGTGGAGGGTTTTCTTTTCGATGAAGGACTCGTACGAATGGAATGGCCAGCGTGTTCTCCAGACATGAATCCAAAAGAGCACGTTTGGGACGCTCTAGGAAGACGAGTTGCTGGCCACCAACCACCCCCATAAACTCTTCAAGAACTGGAAAGAGCTCTTCAGGAAGAGTGAGACAGAATACCCCAACTCGTGATTAATAGCCTCATTGACTCCATGCCTCAAAGGTGTCCAACGTTGCTGGACGTCCGTGGAAACCATATCCCCTACTGAAAATGATTTCCTTTGAAGAAAACACCTTTTCTTATACCTTTTCTCTCATATGCACAAATTGTGTTTTTCCTTTCTACACAAATGCGCAATAAAATGCATTTTTTTCTGCCAAACATGTGTAATTTATTCTCATATAACCTACTACGTCTGTCGACCATGTATCAATCAGCTAAAATGTTTCCCAGCCACAAGATCCACCTAAAACCACAATATTCTTTAATTGTTTTGAGCAGTGTAAATTAGAAAAAAGGAAAATAATCTAGAAGACAAAAATAACTGATTTTTCAATAATTGACTATAGTTTAAGTTACCTATCCTGTTTTTTACTTTTTCTTCAGTTAATGTGACATTTTGCTTTAAGCTAAACAAAATTTTTGGTATTTATTAATAGAGTTATTTATTACAAATATATACACATATATGATATATTCGATTATCAGTGATTTTTTTATTCTCAGTCACAAAATTTATCATTAATTTAGACTAATTTGATGATATATAGATCACTCACACACATGAAAAGTTCATTTTTGATGTATAGTGGTCTTTAGGTTAGATTAGATCATATTATTTTGATGGAATATTAATATCATATAATTCAGAATAATATCCTATATTGTTTGCAGAATAGTTATACAAAATACTTAAAATTCTATAATTTGTATGGGTAATTTTGAAATTTAAAGGAAATGATGTTTAAAATATATTTCAAATATAATTTAAGTGCAAAATAATATTATGAAAATATTTTAAAATTAAAAGCTATCAATAATATTTTTCTATAAACATATAGACGAATATTTCTGTAAGCGCTTGACACATTTTATAAAATTTTCTACATAACAATTATAAATAAATGTAAAAAATATAAAGATTTAAGAATAATTTTTACAATTTCGTATACATTTCTTCATCTGCATATTTTCCTCCCAAAATTGAAAATACTTTAATCAATCATGAATTTGTTCTATTTAAAAATATTTCTGATTCCTTATACAGAATATTTTTAATTTAATAAACAGAGCAAAAAAAAATATATTTTAGCATTTTACTTTTTATAAAGCATGTTTTGAATGTATTGTTATACAGCTTTGAACCATGTGCATAAAATGACGAATACTTTATAATTCAAATTTCATTCTCTTTCTTATTTCTTACAACAAATAACATTCAATATCTTTTAAAACCATTAAAATTTAGAATTGTAATTTTTAAATCTTTACTTTTTAATGTAGACAGTAATTTTCTTTCACATAAAATCATATGATAATTTCCAAAAATGAACACATTACAGTAGAGAAAAATATTGGCCTCTAAATTTGTGTGTTTAACGTTTATAAAAAAAAAGAACAAAATTATAAGTTAGGAGGAAAAAAATATATGAGAAATTATCCTTAAAATATAATTTCTCGATTATATGCATGAAACAATTTAGCAATTATGTAATCTTTGCTTTTCTTGAGAACAAAACATAAATTTTAATAAGAAAATAAATAAATACATATCAATATATCAAAAGGGCACAATTTATTTTATTATAAAAGTATTTTAAATTTTTTATAATAAAAATAAATTAAATTATTTAAAATTTTTAATAATAAATAAATAAATATATTTTAAATTTTTTATAATAAAAATAATAATAATTTTCAATTTGGAAGGACTAAAGATATTAAAGAATTTTTAAAATAAATTTTTTAATAATTTTACATGTATGGGAAATATTTGTACTTTATACAGTCTTTTTCTTGAGAGCAAAAAAGTATAAATTTTGAATGGAGAATGTAATATATCTAATTGAAAAAAAATGTACATAAATATTGGAAGTAAAAAAGTTTTTGGTTAAGTTCTTAAAGTGGAGTACGAAAATCAGTTAAAGTGAAAAAACACTCTTTACACTGTCAACAAAAAACCTCTGAGCATTGCGTTGGAATTTGAGTAGTTTTATATAAATCTTGTTCAATTAAAAAACATGTTTATATGATAGTTACAATGAATCAGGTGTTCAAAATAATGAGCAATTTCTTCTCAGCCATATTTTTCAAACAAAACAGCTGGTTCTTTCTAATCAGGAGTTACAGAACCACATAACACTAACTAATACAGTCACCATTAAGAGTTACGAATCTACCATATATGATCTTTAGATTATTGTATTTCTACTTAAGAGAGTGGTTTTGTATTTCAAATAATTTATTTTAACAAAATACTATCTTTGAATTCTGGTGTAACTGTCATTTCCACGCCTTTCACGTGTTTTAATTTTTAATAAGTTAGATTACATCAGCGTCTCTGTTAACAATCTCAAGACTTTGACATACGTAATCTTTGGATTAAAGTAATCCCGATTATAAGACTCAAACTGTGATTCGTATGCTTTGTTTCAACAAAAGATTTATCATAATTCCGAGAAGGAACCTGTATAAGTCCTCTTTAATAGTTATTTAGTTTTTGCTATGCATGATTTTCAGATTAGCGTAATCCGCATTAAAATTTTGATAATATTTCGTATACTTGGTTTCAACCATAGATTTACAGTAATTTTGTGAGACAAGTGAAATCAGCATAAATGCCTCAAATGTGAAAAGATATTTGAAAAATTTGTAATTGCATATATATAACTATTATATCAATGTAAATATATACTAAGAAAGTCAGATTATTAAGAAAATCTGTTTTAAAATAATATCAAAAACATGAAATTTATTCTAAGATGTGCAGCCTATCAGTTAAGAAAAGGGAATAAAACGAAAACATAAATGAAAATAAATTATATGAAAGAAATAACTAAAAATATATTAACATTATTGGTACACTAATGCTTCTATAATGTATATAAAATTGAAAAATGTTTGTATGCATTTTAGTTATGCTATTTGTAAAGAATATTATAGCAAAAAGCTTTTAAATGCAATAAGAACAAAAGAATTTTATTTTTATTTTCTCCTAGAAATAATTTCATTATTACTACAATCCGTAAAATATGTGAAACTTTGAAAATAAGATTTTTCCCAGCCTAAATTAAAATTAAATTAAAACAAATTTAGAAAAATCCAAATCTGCTATATATGTTATCACATAAATCTTCTTACATATTTTATTTATAATTATAATTTCAGTATCTTTGCATCCTGATATTACTGAAATTTTCTCTACGTATCTTCTACGTATTTTCTGTGTATTTTGTACCTTTTCTACGTATTTTGTATTCCAAATGAGAATATTTTTAAGCTCATTTTATAGTAGAAATATTTCATTGACAAATATGATTTGTAAGCTTGTAACGATACAGATTTTAACGACATTACCATACATTAAAATGATAATCGTACCATACATACATTAAAATACATTAAAATAAAAATATTTCCTAGATTATTTTTTAGTGTCAAGCAATGTAAGTTCTTTCCCTCATTATTCTACGTGACATGAAAATTATATAGCGAATCATGTATTGAAAGTAAGGAATTCACAAAATGATAGCCTACATTTTGTTGTTAATTTGGTTTTTAAATTTTCATATATTTTCTATCGTTTTAATAAATTGTTAAGAATTTTAAACCTGATGGTCAAGTGATTCTGTTAAAGAAGAATAATATAGAATTGTAAATGCTACCCTATCTACTATTCTGTTACTTTTCACATACTACTGTATGTCATTATTATTTTAGATCTCTGGTAATTGAAAAAATTTGCTACTATTCTGACATTTTAATTTTTTTAAACATAAAGTGGTTGTTTCTTTCGTTACAGTTGAGATCATGTGTACGTCACTTTATTTTACTTATTAATCTGTGAGTTAACCAAATAATCGTTTTCACCAATAGTGTTGACTATAAAATTTTGTAAACCCATCAAAAACAAATAAATTTGTCAAGGGGATTAGCTGTCAGTGAGCAGTTGGAAAGAAAATGTTGGCCAATATCTTAGTGGGATTGGTTATTTTATATATTATTGGAGATTTGTCTCTCTTGATACCGCTATTAAAAAATAAATACTTATTAATCATTAAGTAAAGATAAATTTATTTCATGTAGCATGCAAAGCACATTCAATATTAATATTTGATTGTTTATGCAAGCAATGAATAAATCATAGCATCCACTTTATGGTTAGTTTAAATAGGCAAAGACGATTTAAATTTTATTAACCATAAAGTAGTTTTATAAATTTAACTATCTTGTAATTTTCTTCCTGATAAGTTTATTATCATATAATGTTTTAGTGAAGATAAAAATTTCGTAATTGGGACTTATTTCTACCCTCTTGATTACCTTGTTTAGATTTTTGTGTGATCAACATTTATATACTTGATACCTTCGACATGAGTGACTAATCGACATGACATTATAAAAACGATTTTCGATTTTTGTTTTACTTATTCTTTTACATTACTAACAATTTTATAATTTAATAAGCTTATCTATAATTTAATGACTTACTGACCTTATTTTTTTTCACATGCTTTCCAACTTAATAGTTACAATGATTTTATACTCTGATGTTTCTAAGTATTTTCTGGAATATCACCTCATTAATTTATTAACAGCATAAAATTGCATCTAATTGCTACTATACTGACATTTTACAAATAACCTGGTAGTGTCATCAACTCGCAAACTGTAGCTACTCGTCATGATTCTAAGCTTCGTAGAATTTTTGGTACTTACGTATTAGCGCTACACTAGCTAATTTCTCATGAAATCTGAAATAGAATTAGTGCTTAATCTATTGTTAAAAATTTTATTTTACTAATCATGAAGAGTTTTCTTATAATTAGAAAAATAAATTCTCTAGTTATAAGGTAATTTCTTTGAATTCAATCGGCTTAAAAAGCTGCGGTGATGCTAAAACGTAAGTACCGAATTTTCTATACTTTTTAGGATACGAAATATATATAATTGTAGCAATGACTACAAAGACTTCAACAATGTTTGAAATAGCTGTATTATTTTCCAACATTTCTTAGTAATAATTTGCTGTTATTAACATCAAATTTCAATGTTTCTTTTAATGTATAATTGTTTTTATAGAAAAGATATATTAAAACATTAATTTTTACATACAATTACATATTCTAAATGCTGTTGATATAGTAACTAAACGGATATTGCTTAGATATTCAATTTAAAAGCTCTGGAAATCTAATCCCACTTCGGGTGCGGATATTTTAATGGTTCAAAATCCACTTGGCATTTACATATAGATGCCTTAGTTAAATTAAACATTATTTGCAATAATGTTTAATTTAACTCCTTCAGCCCTTACTTATCTTGAACATCAATCTATTGTCAATGGTGAAATTTCAAAAGAGTGGAAGATCCTTCCATGCTACCATTGGTATGCGGGGAAAGAGCCAGTTTCTTCAATCTTAAGTGTATTAGAGCCTCACAAACTGCTATTTCAAGGTTAGCAAGCGGCCACATTAAAAAACTTACTTTTGTTGAGAATCGTAAGATTTATGCCATTTGCTACAGATGTCATGCTCAGCAGGCTTCTGCCGAGCACATACTTGACTGTCTGAAGCTCTCAAGAGATGAGATTTACTCTTCCCTCTTTCTTGTATTTATTTTCCTTTGGGTCAGTGTTCTTTTGGATCTTGTCTGATATCGTCAGACAGCTGGAGGATTAGGAACAACAACAAACATTATTTGCTTATATGAGGGAACAAATTCCGATTTAAATTCAACTCATTAAAGATTAACAAACATTCTTCACTGAATTCCTATCTTTAAATTGGAAGACCCGGATAGTGCTGCCATCTATGAGCCAAAGTCGTACTTCCACACTCATGAGGGGGTTCTCATGATAGAAAACGGTTCTCTGTTCGAAAAACGGAAGACGCTTTTTCTGACTTCATTCGTCAAGTGTCATAAGTACAAACAACAACAATAGGCAAACATCTAGAGACAGATATAAAGCATTTGAACATCCACAACACCTTTGCCAGCAAAGAAGGACTTTTTATGCACATTTTTTTATGTTCACATGTCTGATGTACAGAATCCTGGAAAATTCTCACGTACTTTCTAAGCGTTGGTGTAAAAACCAAAAATTCAAAATCTATTTCCCAATGTTTAACAGTAGTTAAGATCAAATGTTTTACCTTTTTTTACATAAATTAAGAATTACCTTCAGCTTATAGTAGTCTTTCAGAATATAAAAACAATTTAACTATTTACCTTTTTAGTAAACTATAACTCTAAAATTGTATGATGTTTCGTACCATAAAATCTCTAAACAAGCCTTATTATACTTTAAACCATACAAAATAATTAATTAGTTTTCTTAACGGTCAATAATAGAAATCGGTACTCACATTTCTATTTTGAAATAGTCTTTTAGTCTGAAGTGCTAAATCAGAAATTATTCTATTAAGCATTTCAGATTAAAAGTTCATTTTAGATGCATTCTTCAGTTTGAAAAGCTTAGAATTTTCATTTGAAAAGTTATCCCTTTAAATACGAAACTCTACTTTGGACAAAATGCTAGATTTCCTATATTTGAAATCTATGGGTATTTTTCAAGATTGAATTCTCGACAGTTAATTTTAATGTACTGCTCATTTTATAAAACAAAAGATTTCTCACGTTGTCTATACATAAGGAACTTGCCAAATTTATCCATAATAAACAAATCTTGAATTCATTGAAATTGCACATTAGATTTGTTGTTTCACAAAGTTCGATTTTTGTCGTATTTCAACATAACAGTTTCTGACAAGATAATGAAGCAAGTAAAATATTCGCGTGTGTTCTAAGTGATACGCAAAAATGAATCTACACGTTTATTTGCACGTGTAGCCTCCAATTCACGTGAAAATGTTGGATGTAGAACTTGTTTCTTCCTTTCTCTTTTTTCTCAAAAATTTTAACATTATTGAGGTTAAGATTTAGCGAAAGTTTCGTTGTTCATATCCTTAAGGTCATTTTTTTCCTACATACCTTCAGGGCTATAGATAAAATGAACAACAAACAATGATTTATGAGGAAAATAAGCCTGAATCGGTATCATTACTTATACAATTGACATTATTTGTGACAGCTTAGTTTATACACGATGGTTAAAAAGTATCATTCACTAGTTAAGAATTAATTTCTCCACGTCTTATGTTCTGAGATCCAATAATTATGTCATTGGCACAAGTTTCAAGAGTTATTTGATATTAAATTAATAGTAATGAATACGTGATATTTATATACACTTAATATTATCAAATTTTTATTTTACTATTAGTTACATTTCTATCAATATCTCCTAACTATTAACATGTAAATACTTTGACATGTGTATAGCTTGTAAATACTTTGACAATGCAAGCAAAATTTTTTATTCCCCATTTTTTTTTATTAATTTCGTTGTATTACGTTTAATTATTTATTATACCCATATAATTTTTATAAAATAATTATCTGAACTTAAAAAGAATATTCTTGTAAACATAAAAAGAAAAGTTTTTGTAGTATTTTTATTAAAATCCCGATAAAAAAAAAATAAAATTTCATGCAAAACAATGAAATAACTCATAATTTCTTTCTAGCAAATTTGTTCTTTAAACCATAATTATGAAAAATGAAGCAATTGAAACTGACAATATTTTCCTAAATTACCTTTAGAAATAATTCATTTATTATATTTAGGAAAATTTAAAAATGAATTAACTGATATTTTTAATTTTTTATAATTTTCTCATATATTAATATCTTGAATTATATCAAATTTCATTAAAACAGCCTTTAACTTTTGAATAGTAAATTTTAAAGTATGATTAAATCTGTTCTGACATTTTTAAATTTATTTTGAAGATATGTATATCAAAATAAAGATTTTATGGTTACAAATTTTAAATATTACTGATAAATATTTACAGGAATGTCGATTAAATCATTGTATAATGAGAAAACAAAATAATTAAATATGCACTGATATTTGTCATTTTAAAATGCAATAATTTTGAAGAACAAATTTATTCTAACATTTTTTTATTTATTTTATCTTATATATACTGATATATTAGTTTGGGGAAAAAGTTATCCATTATTTTTCGGTAGACGTCTGTAGTGATCGATATCTTGTGAGGTATTTATAAAATAATTTCAAATTTATGCTCATTGGAAAGGTGACATTTCACACTAAAATATTCTCTCGCGGTTTTTTGTTTGATTAATTCAGTTATGAGTACAAGTTTTTAAAAATAGAAGACAACAAACAGAAAATTCGATACATTTTAGTTTTTCTTTTATCGAAAATGCTAACCAGGTGGCTAAAATTGTGAAAAGTGTTTATCGTCCTATATATGACTGTAACAACCAGTTACGCACAATTTTGGTTTCGTCGATTCCGTTTGGGTATTTGGATGCTAAAGATGCACCTCGCATGGATACAACATCGTCGAAAATGTCTATAAAATATCAAAAATTATCAAACTTGAAAGCTCGTCAGCAGTCGTAGCTTCGCACAAGACCTAAAAATTTTCATGAAAGCTGTTTTAAACCTTTTTACAAAGCGAATCTGAAAGAAGTTCCAAAAAGTTCACGTAAAAATAATGGATTTCTTTTTCCCCAAACTAATATATATATAAAGAATTTAACTGAAATCTGATGTAAGACATCGATTTTTTTAATGGAAAAGATAAGCTGGCTATAATGAAATACTCGAATTAATGAAATGTTTTTAATTAACTTAATTCAGAATCCATATTTATTTAAGTTAATTCAAAGATACATTAAAAGATTTATGGTAAAGCAACTACATTGAAATTCAAAATTAAATATGGAATTGAGAAGGTGCAAAAAGTAATTGGAAGCTAAAAATTATATATAAAAATCAAAATTGCTATTCGGAATTTTATATCTCTTGGAGAAGAGCAATTGAGAAACAGTCTCTCGAAATTGGGCGTTTAAAGAGAATTATCTCGATTATTTCTTCCATGCTTTACTACAGTGTTTTTCTTCAGAAAAACCCGTTGGTTTCGAAATTGAGAAGGCCAAACAAGAGATCAGGGTCAATAGACACAAAAGGATTTAATTTGATTGAGCAAAATTTTTGTAGCTCACAAAAAGGAGATTGCAAGTCTTCGCACTTTCCAAATAGCCAAAAGGCTTACAAAATTAATAGGTATTCAATAATCCTTTCATTTTTTTTTTATTCTTGAGGCAAAAATTAAATGAATGGGTTAAGGTTATATTTTTCTTCAAATAAGTTTACTTACACTAATATTTGGTTATTGTGAAAAATATAAAAAGTAATAAAAAAATATCTGATCTTTGAATATTTTAGAAGAATTTAACTATTGTAATTATTATTTGTAAATAAGCAAGTTAAAGTTCATTTTTTCGGAACTACTTTGATATACCCCCCAAATCGGAAATTTGGCGACTTTTTCTTCCCTCACCAACCATAATACCTGTTTTGGCGCCTTTTTTACTCGCCAAGATGGATTCTCGCTAAATACAAATAATTAATACATAAAAATCTTTTAAAAAAAAAC
Organism: Latrodectus geometricus; assembly: GCA_026290005.1. NCBI lineage: Eukaryota > Metazoa > Arthropoda > Arachnida > Araneae > Theridiidae > Latrodectus > Latrodectus geometricus. The sequence continues at coordinate 35,102 of JAPDSC010013509.1, read as the reverse complement.
TCAGAAAATGGTACAAAATACAAGAAAATACCAAATTTGGCAACAGCAAAAACCTAAAAACTGAAAAAATCTAAATTCGTAACAAAAAAAATAAGAAACAGCAACCCTAAAAAGTCCGTAGGGAGTGCCAGATTTGGCGCTTAATTTTTGGGGGGGTATATCAAAGTATTTCCATTTTTTTCTATATATATAAATGAAAATTTTATTCTAAAGTTAATTTGGTTGTTGTAAATTAAATTTTAAAATTAAAATCACGTGCACACACATAATATTTACTCCCTTAAAGTGAAATTTAAGACTGAGAATTTATATCAAAATGTTGATCTCTATATTTAACTTAAAAATTATTTAATTTACATTTTGAAACATTAATTACAGCTTTTGTTATTAATTTATATTGCAATGAAAGCAAATGTGAACTTATTATATATTGCATATATCATGATACACACTGTTTGAGTATTGTTAAATAAAATTAATTAAATAGCAAATGTTATTAAAGAAATTTTATTATCGTCATATATTTTTCAAAATAACGATTTTCTGCCTAATGCAAGGTTTTTCGCTAAAAGCCAACGAGCTGGTGGTCTTAGTAAGCTAGTTTAGAAAACTTTTTTGCAGTAATTCAAAATGTAAATTTCGTGCATGTAAATTGAAGCAATTAAATAATAGAAATAAAATATTTGGAAAATAGTTATGAATTAAAGAACTCATTTTTCTTGAAAATGAGCGTATTATATCCTAACAACCGATTTATTTCTTTATAACAGACATTTATTTTCTTGTTAACTATGCATACATGAATTAAAGAACAAATGGACTTTGACTTGTAGATCTTTTCAATCATTTTTAACATTAATATAACTTAATACAGAAGCAGATCAAAAATAGGAGAAATTAATTTCTTATGTGTATTTCGTTACGTAGCATAAAATTTCGAAAAAAAGAATATTCATAAAATAATTGTATCTCTTTCTTAGACGTTATCAATAACGAATTTAGACTATCAAATTTAAAAAAACAAATGTGAAGAAATAATAAAATTCCTTATTTTTTTCATTTACGAAGATATAATATTGATAGGCTAAACATAAACTTTGTTGACGGTGGAAATCATTGATGAGCTTCTGGTCAGCATCATTATTTTTGTTTATATGTTATTGACTTATTTTAGTTTTTTAAATAGTTTTCGGTCACTAATTGTTTAAAAATTATAAACTTTTATAACTTATTTTTAGATTTTAGCTATTCAAGTACCAGTACTGTAATTATCAGTAATTGTTGAGTAATATCTAGATTGTACAAGAGAACAAATAAACGTATTGATGTTTCCCACTAACCCATATCAACAAAGATATGTAACCACCGAAGTACTGTTTGTTAAGAATGTTTTTAAAACATTCTTAAAAACAAAGAAATATTTTTAAAACGTATTTAAAAATTATATCTTTTCTCCCTCTCTGCTTACTTAAAAACCTCAATAAATTGATTCTATCATTGTTGGTTGTCGAGAAACATGTGGACTGTATATCAGTATTAATGCAACATTGTTGATTTCATTTTATCTTTATCAAAAGTGATTGCATCATATATTTATCAAAAGATTAGTTGCTAACTAATTTATATTGATTTTTATTTTTATATTCTTCTTTTATTTAGTTATTTTCAGAAGTGATCTATTAATGCTTGAATTCCTAAATTATAACCAAAATCAAACTTAGTGTTTTTAAGATAGGCCAAACAAATGAGAAACAGGGAAACTTTGTATTTACTCACAATATTTTCAAACAAAAAATGTTAGCTCTCAGTCTAATAGATTTATACGTAAAACATAATTCAATTTCTACTTTTGAAGTTGAATATCTAGAATTTCATACTCAAAGATATTTTGTAATTATCGAATGTTTAATAATCAAATTTAACTGTAACGGTCATAAAATCAAACATTTTAAGTTTATTAAAACTCATTTGACGCATTAAATAATTTTAATTAATATTATTTTAAGATGTATTCATTGTATGCTTCAAAAATGTTTTGTGTAGAAGTTATACAAAAAAACTATAAAACTAGCTGAGATCATGAAAAAACTCTTTTGAATAGAGAAGAACTCTTGGATGATGCCAAATTTTAATGATCAGAAATCAAATCCCATTAATTATATATAAATAATATTTTATTCATAAACCATGGTACAAATATCAGTAGTCAGATATCTATTCCTACCTGGTAAACATATTTTTGCCGCCCAACCTGTCTAGTGGTTAGTATACCTGACTACAGATGGGTGGGACCTGGGTTGGAATCCTGGCTCGGGCATGGATGTACTTTCTCTCTCTCTCTTTCTTGTCTTTGTCCTTTCTTTGTGTGTGTGTGAATGGTTGCCTATCCTATAAACGGGTACCTATGGCATGTGTGTACTGAGGAAGTCGGACTCCACACCAAATATGGTTCAGTTGGAAAAGTGGAGCAGCGCAACCCATATTGCCAGCCTGGCTGGCACACGACAACAAAAAATATATTTTTAATTTTAAGATTACAGTGAACTTCAACTGATATGGATCAGTTCTACAAGGTGAAAAATTTTCTTTTATGTAATAATGAACCTCAAAACTGTTTGAAATCAGTTTCTACTAATTAAGTATAAGAACCATGCACGTCAATAATCAGAGATCAGTTCCCAGAGAGACAGAGATAATTTAGAGAGACTAAAGTGCTTTAATTCAAAAAAGCTATAGTTTAATATCGAAATAATAATAAGTAAATACCTTTTGCTTATTAAAATATTTATTGTATGCAGACTAGAATTGTAAAATCTAAAATTTTATTAAAAAGTGTTAGTTTTCATTATTTAAAATTTACTTCATTCGCATCAGAAATTACTTACAAATATTTTCTTCTTTAAAATACATTTCTTTCTAAGTAAATATTACTTTTCATATTTAATTTAAATTTATTGTCTTCAAGATAATCCAATTAGAAATTTAATTGTCCAGAGAAAGAATATAAAAAAACGTCTTTTATACTGTTGGTTGATGTGAAAGAAGAATTGCAAAAGTTATGTTGCAACCGCAATGAGTACAACATTCAAGCAAGGACTAGCAAGTGCGTCAAATTTATAGAAATCACTCATCAGAATCCGACGACGTTTTATATTCTTCTAAGTGTATGCACTAGTTTTGAATAATAGCAGAGGAAATTTACAACCTTGAAATGGATTTTTCAATTTTTAGATTGACACACGTCAAATACATTTTCATGTATAAAAGGAACTGAAACTGGTTCCGAGTGAAAGTTGAAAGGGTAGTTCAGGATTTTGACGTCGACTGAATGCAATAATACGTCTAAGGGACGTTTCCAAAGGTCGAAATCTTCAATTGAATATCTTTCAAATCAGTTGCTCGTCACTCATTTTTGTTTTTTGCGTTACTATCTTTATTTAAAATACTACCTAGAATAGGATAACTCTTTGCAAGATAGGTTGTAAAATCACAATAGAAATAGTTCTTGGAAACAACACTCAATGTCAGTCTTCACACTTGAATAAAAATATGTGACAATAAAATTATTAGGGTTCAACCAAAAACCCGATAAGAAAGAGAAAAAGATACTCCTATATATAAATTTTTTGTACAGAATAATTTTCATGCATTGCAGATAGTACTTATCAGAATTCAATTAAATATTTTCAGTAATCAATAAAAGTAAAAATATTAGAAAATTGTAAAAAAGACAAAAGATTAATTTTCGAAACAGTTATATAATATTTAGGAGTTTGATAACAAGTTATGGGAGGAAAGTTTCCGATGATAGTTATCCCTGTTAATTACAAGTATTACGTAATATTTATAGTCATAAAAATATATAAATAGTCAATATCAATAATATCAAATAGTCATAAAAAATATATGGACACTTTCCATACAAACAATGTTTTAAGTATACATATTTCCTGACAGAAAACTAGCTGAAGTATTATCTTTTCTGACTTTTAATTCAAAGGTTCAGAAATTCAATTCTCATATCAGCTCTCATCTCGTTCTCGGATATTTGTTGGGATTCAAGAACTTTTTTAATAAGTGAATTTTATTAAGTTATAGGATACACTTAATCATAAATCATTATATGGTATGTTTAGCAGTTTTATAGATCATTCATGGTGACAATACATTTAGCAATATGTCTTGGTAACAGCTTCAAGGAAAGCGTCTTGTCTTCTAAGGAATTGCAGCTGTTCTCATAGAAGATAGTGTCAAGAAAGAGCTATAAAAATGATAACCAGTCTGAAAATTGTTGGCTCTAATTTGCTTTCTCTAAACAAATAGTGCAAAATATTTGTTTTAATATACTTCTTATAAAATTTCATTTTATCATCTGAGTCATGATCATGAATGTTTACCATAGGTGGGAACTTATGATCAGAAAAGTAGGAAAACAATGTACTGATCTATCAGCTACCATTTAGTCTTTTTCTAAAAATAGTAAAATCTTAGGACCAGATATCTAATAGAGAGTGGTATTTTATAATCTATTGTTGGTCTTAAAAGTGATTTACATACTTTTAAACTTCGTTAAATCCACTCAACCTGTCTAGTGGTTAGCATAACTGACTGATGAGGAGGACTTGGGTTTGAATCTCGGCTCAGGCATGGATGTACTTTCTCTCTCTCCCTCTCTCTGTTTCTTGTCCTTTCCTCAGATGATGGATGAATGTGGTCAACACTATAAACGGGTTTGTGATTGTGTGGCATGGGCGATGCTACTTATACCACCGTGACTTGGTTCACAGGTGCCCACCAGGTAACGATAAAATAAGTAGCAGTTACCGGCCTTGTTGCGGCTAATGGGCTAATGTACTTATTTGCTCAAGAGTGACCGCCATTAAAAATAAAAAAAAAACTTCGTTAAGTAGAGAAATATGTTCTGTAACTAATATTTGCTACATTTTAGATCATCTATACACAAATGAAAAGTATTATGATTTTCTAAATATTAAAAATTGTGTACATCTCATTTTTTTTATTTTTATCTTTCCTATCTCTAATTACTTAATATATTTTTGGTTTAACAGTTGATAACTTTTACTTCTCTTACTAGTCATTCTATAGGTATCTTACTAAAATTTTCATCCTTGAAAATTATATAATTTTATAAAATTGCATCATCGAAAGTTTAAATGCGTAGTAAAACCAAACATTTTCACTTAAAGATATAAAAAGAAAAAGCAAATACACACTCAACACACGTAGAAATCTTACAAATGCATTTGCACGTGTACTCGACGTTAATTAGGCGAGCCTTTCGCGGAAATGAATTAGACATTAAAAATCAAATACAAATATTTCTTTACTCCTAAACAAGGAAAATCTACTTATAAGCTCTCTTTTTAGTAATTATTTCCACATCTGTTTGGCAATTCATTATAAAAAAGAGATCAAAGATCAAAGAACGAAACAACGCAAGAAATGTGATTGAATCTTAAGTCGCTTTTTGCACCATGAGCTATGAGGCAAATGGGAAAATATTCTTTTATTGTATTCAATAACCTTGCTGCAAAACTTCGACAGGCATCAAATTCATCATGAATATGTCATGTAGTTGGTTTCCTCTGCTAATTTCCCAAACCAACAACAAAAAGAGTCATGCGAAGGGAAATGTGCAGTCTTCTTTTGTGTTTCAACTATATATTCATTTCCCTAATAAAAATTAATCTTGAAATAATTAAAATAAATCAGTAAAAAATGTCGCTTTTTTAATTCCATTAAATTATTAATATTTATATTTATTTACATAATAAAAAGAATTAAATTCTTACGAAAATCAAAAATTCAGATTGTTTCTAAATTTAAGATTTTGTCATTCATCATATCACAAACTTATTTCAGAAGGTTAGCAAAGTGATATGGCTTCCGATTCAAAAGTTCGTGAGTTCGATTCCCTCTCCAGTTTTGATATCTGTAGTGGTTCGAAATCCATTTTAAACTGCAGAGACTCCACTCAAATGTACTTTCATAGACAGCTGAATGACCTATTAACCAAATTATACAAAATCATGCATGTATTTTTTCTACAAATTATATTATTAAATTGCTAGAAATCAAATGTTTAATCCATCAGTTCACGAGTTTGATTTCCATATCAGTTTTAAAATATATTGTTGCTCATAATCATATTTAAGCAATAGACCTTGGTAGAATTTACTCTCAATTGCGAATATTGTTATAAAAAGAATAGAAATGTATAAATGACAAGCAACAATCAAAATTCAACTATAACTTTAAAAACACACCCATAAAATTATCATACATTTTATGATGAAAGACCAGTCAATAATATCATTCGTTATGTTCATGAACATGTCTTATTACATATTAAGATGTTATTAATTTGTCAAAGTTATCAGCATGTAGCTCTAAATATAGAGTATTTTTCTAATTAAAAATATTATGTCATGATTCAATCTGTATTAGTTACAAAAACCCGCAATCATAATTTTTATCCACAAGTTTTCAATATTCATTTAAAAGTGCTTAATACTGATATTCACGTTTCAAATTTATTAAATATTCATGTTTTAATATTGAGAAATTAATAATTGGATATTTATTATATCTAGAATTTCATAACATCATAGAATGCTTAGATTTAGAAACAATAGAATGTCTGGAACTAATATGTATATAGACATTAATGTTTAAAATTTGTTAATATCATATAGTGTTTAGATTTATAACCAAATTAATAGACCTAGAATTAGAATATATATGTTTAAACTGAGCATATAGATTAAATGATAACCAAAATATAAAAGTAGAAGACAATATGTCATTTATTACAAAAAAAAATAGTTTACACAACAATTCAGACAATATAATGAAATTATGTTTAAACCTAAAATGAGTATATATATAAGTCAACATTTGTGCTACATAGTGAAGATATATTTATTAATTGTTAATTGGCGTTTGCAAATTAAAATTGATACTTCAAATAATGAAAATGTTTGGATGGAATTTTTTTTATATAATTTATAAAATTAATTAATATAAAAATTTTTATATGTTTGAATGAAAATTGTTTTTATATTTTATGAAAATTGTTTTTATTTGTTAAAGTAAGTTTTATCCAATTAAACTATAAAAGTATTTCGCTGATAATTCCTAAATAAAAAAATCTGCTTTAAATATTTTAAATTATCTCCAAAAAATCCCTTTATTGTAAATCATGGGGAAAAATGCAAAAAATCTAAAATTTTGATTATTGTTTTTCTATCTTACTAAAGATCGTCGAAAATATTTTCGATGAGCCGTCTATAGGTCGTAGCCCTCTCCTTTTTACGCAGAATGACGTCACAGAATGTGGATTATGAAAATATTCGCAAGTAAAAATGTCAGCTTTAGCATCCGAAATGTTATTTCATATGCATAGTTTGCTAAGACTTGACATATATTAAATGGCCTCAGGCGAGAATACAGAATTGATGCAACAACAAGCAACTTGTTTGAATACAGAGCTTTAATGAGTTGTTTCTACTAGAAGAAAGTTCTGGAGAGTTAATTTTGCGGTCCCTGCCCGCGGTAAGTGGTGAAAGTCACCTTTTACAAAACACATAGGGGTTTTTCCGAACCACATCAATTTTTTATTCGGATGGATTCGTTGAAAAAATAAATCTGTATTGTTAATCAAAAATCCATAAGATCTAAATGGCTGAAGAAAAATAGAATTTTTGGCGAATTTCATGCTAGATAATTACACAAAATTTTACCTTAAATTCTCAGCTAAAATTTATATTAGATGGTAAACTCTTAAAAATCTAAACAAGATTTAAAAATTAGGCCAAAAATATATTTACATATCAAATAAAAAGATTCGATTCTGATAATTCATGTTTCATTATATGGAATGACTATAGATATATATCATTAAATTCACTTTTTATCAAAAAAATACTCTTTACATTTTTTAATGAAAATCTGAAGGGGAGCAGTCATTATGTTTAACGTTACTATGGTTTTTGTTCTATACAAATGAATATAATAGGGCAAGAAATGATATATTATTTCGGTTAGATTACACTTTAGGGTGCCCCTTTGATTCTCGCCAAGATGTGATTGTGGGTGATCGCCAAGCTGGGGAAAACCGAATCGTGTTCTGGTTGGTTTATATCCAGTCGAGGCTCTGATTTATTTACCATTTTTAGAATTTGGAAAATCCAATGGACGTTGCTTTATTTTTGAATGCTCAACCATATCTGTTAGCACTGAAATCGGAGTAAAAAGGAATGGAACCAAAATAATCCCCAAGTTCGCCAAAGGGCACCCTAAAATATAGTTTTACCATTATTTCTTTAATAAATTAAAACAGGTTAATCAATAAAAACTTTTTGATAATCATCAACATGATTCATACAAGCTGTCATCAAGTTAATAAAAATCTCATTAACCGGTCAAAAAAATTTAATACCAAATTATTTATAATTTGCACCAAGTGCTAATAATGTCTGTTATTTTGCAAAAATACATACTGATGATCATGTTTATCTCCTTAATCATTAATTTGAAAAACTCATTCTAATGTGTTGCATTCTGATGAAATATACTAGAATTACTAAGAGTTCATTAAAATCGAATGTTCCTTTCCCTTTTATGAGGCGATAATTAGTATCACAACCGTTCTAGATTTATAACAAATAAGTGTTTTATACTTTCAATAAGTGAACCCCGATATTTTCCTGTGTGTGTAATATAGCTGAATCAAACAAATCAATTACACGTGATTTTAGGATGCGTCACTTATAAACAGATTTAATGCGAATGTATTTTGATTTGTTTTCACATATCAATTTCGTTTCCTACTTATTTTTTTGCAGGTCATAATTGTTTTTCCAAAATGATATTGATAACAATTCAAATGTACTCTCTATACTAGAAAATTCTTTAATACATAAACTACTATTTCTGTTTTTAAGTTGCGAAACAATTTTTTATATATAATACATAATTATAAACAATAATTACAATGTAATAATAAGTAAAAATATGTGATTATCTTTTTTGAAGTCCTTATAGAAATGCATTAATTTCCTTTCCAGTCCTTCACTAAAATAGTGTTTATATTTAATTCCTTATGACCTTGGAAAAGATGATTTGTTTAAGGCCTCTACGGAAGGCCTACTGCATTTTGATGATTATTAATACATATAATAAAAATACATATAAATTAAAATAATTATTAGATAAATATGAAGCACTTATGATTGTTTTCAAGGGAATATTACATTTGCTTCCTCTATTTAAGTGAGAATATAAAGGTGGTTGTCGATTTTACGTGAGGTACGAGTCGAACTTTACCAGCATGAACCTATGTAAAAGATTTCGTATCAACGATTGTTTTATTATTAATGAATTATAGTCATTAAAGTATAATTACAGTAACATTTCTGTATTTTCAATAGTATGTTATGAGCTTTAAAATACTTTTATTAATTTTGAAGTAAATTTATAAAAGAATATAATGAAATTTAGTAATGTGTAAATTATTTTTAAGATTAATATTTTGACTCTAAAACCTGTAGAAATTCCTACATTTTTCCCATGTTAAACTGTTACAAATATCCAAATCTTTGTACAAATTTATACAAATCGACACTATTTGAAACAAATTGTATATCTTGTATTTGGAACTAATTTCAACTGGCATGATTATGTCATTCAAAGCAAAATTAATTAATTTTTATATTTTTATTTAATCAATATTATTAACAATGGTTGTGATCAGTTAAGTCGTTTAATTTGCTTATCTTTCAATGCTCTTCCTTGGAACACGAAAGCTAATAAACTAGGATCTCCAGCTTAGAATGGATTTTGTATCACCAAAATCATTAACGCCATACGTGAGAATCGAACTCACGAACAATTGAAAACTAGAGCATAAACCATTCAACCGGTTCCTTGACCCACTCTCTATGGTACTGTAGGTTCTGAATCAGATCTCAGTCACTCTAAAACAATGAAAAATATATCTGCTGTATCTTTTATGCCTATCGATTGGTAGATTTAGGTTGATATGCTCATGGTTTATTTGTGAATAGTATCGACGAGTATTTCATTTTAGGAATATTTTGTGTTTGAAATAATTTGAGTGAATGTAACAAATTTTCATCTGCTTGGGTAATCAACCCTCATTGTGAAATCTGCTAAAAATTTAACCGATTTGCTATAATTTTCCAACTATCTACATATGTTCCCATTGTTATTAAAATAATAAATGAGAAATGTGCGTTCCTATAATCATGTCGTATTTAATTTGAAACTGGCTTTTTTTAATATAACGCGTTTATAATCATATGTTTCCACTTTTTTGATGATATGAAATTGAACAGAAACAATTATTTTTTATATATTATATTTGATATCAATTAGTTTTTGATAACCTTTTCTCTTGTTTGTTTATTATAATTAAATTTGAGAATACTTATTTATGAATAAATATTTCAGATTCAAAACATTCACTAAACTTTAATAATACATTATACATTTACCATTATAGCTAACATTTTTCATGGAAATAAAATATTTAGATACATTACTAAACTTTTAAAAATGCACTTATTTTAAACTTAAATTTTAAATTCAAAAATAAAAATTTATTTTAAAAGTTATTTACATAGTTACTTTGTGACTTTTATCACAAATGACCTTAATTAATTTATATCTAGATAGAGAGATGAGATGTAATCGAGATGCACACGTGATCAGTTAACACGTGCAACTCAAACACGTGTTAAATTGCCAACACAACATTCTCCGTAATGTTAATTATTTATCTGGAACTCTAAATCAAAATTTGGAAAACTTTTCTAGTAAAAATGCCTATTTTTAGAGAATTACTTCATTTCTTTCGAGAAAATGACAAAGAATTTTATACAACGAATAAAATATTTTTACTCATTAGTGATAAGACCGATACACCCTATTTTTTTCCTTCATAAATAGTGATGAGTATTGATATTAATCACTTATTCATTAGTTTCCATAAAATATTTATTCCATTTTTCAAAGTAATGCAAAAGACTTTTTCAGAATCTTAGATTTGTACCATCATCTAGTTTTGTATTTCACTGAATAAATTTCCTCTTGTATTTTTAGCAATTTTATTTATTTTTTTATACATTCTTTTATTATTTGGAAAAAAATTTTTACTAGAAAGGGAGATCTTAAATACTTTTATTAATAAAAATTATACTATACAAACAATTCTTAAATTTAAAACACGATTTCTTATTAAAAGAAAGATTAATATAGAATCATAATCATATTAATGATTGATTATAAATTTTAGAGACAATGAAATGTCAAGAAATATTTCATTTAAGCTGACTAAAAAGCTTATTTTAATAAAGTATTTTTCGTCAAAGTATTACATGTCTAGTTTAAACAAATAGAACTTCTCCAGGATTTTTTGTGACACGTGAATACGGCCCTTGCACCCGGAAATCAAGATGTAGATGCTTAAATGACTTATCATTTACCTATTAATGTCTAAGTGATATATAATCACCTTTGATAAAATGTTGCTTTAGACATCATTTCTCGTATTAATCATCAATATAATGTTTAATGATAGTATTTAAAATAAAATTGTTGATGAAATATTGTCATGTTGATACATTTTAGTATTGTACTTTATTCGTTTCAATGTAGTTAAAAGGGGAAAATATTAAATGAATGGTACAGCGTATGGATTTCCATTACAAACAGAATCAGACTTAAACTCTGTAAAAGTCAATAGAGTTTAAATAAATCATGATGCAGTGATTTATGGTACAGGGTAGGGTTTTGCATTACAAATAGAAATAGACTCAAATCTTGTAAGAGTCAAAAGAATTTTAATAAGTCAGGATTTTTATTAAGTCATTCAAAGTAATGCTGAAACTTATGTTTAATTTTAGGAATTTTATAATTATATTACAGCCACCCAACCTGTCTAGTAGTTAGCGTAACTGGTTACGGATGGGGAGGACCTGGGTTCGAAGCCCGGCTTGGGCATGGATGTACTTTCTCTCTCTGCGTTTCTTGTCCTTTCTTCAGATGATGGATGAATGTGGTTCGTTCTTTAAACGGGTTTGTGATGTATGGGCGATGCTACTCGTACCTCCGTGACTTGGTTCACAGGTGCCCACCGGTTAACGATAAAATGAGTAGCAGTTTCCAGCCTTGTGGAGGCTAATGGCCTAATGTACTATACTTGTTCAAGGGTGGCCACCATTAGAAATTAAAAAAATAATTATATTACTTTTTTTAAAATAAAAAACGTGTTTAAATTAATTCTTCTAACTAAGATAACGTTCTTTTATCAGATTTGACTTATTCTCCTATTGCCTATCTCTATCGAGATAAAGCTATCTCTTAGAGATCTGCTCGTATCTCTTCTGCATCTTCAAAAAGATATTTGCTCAATCGCTTGAAGGTAATTCAAAGCTGCTACTTGATTGGCTACATTTAGCGATTTAATTTATAAGAAATAGGCTGTGTTAACAATCCCAATCTTTGATGCCATGTAACACGTCTAGTGACGCATTATCTCTAGAGATATCTCTTGTTTATAAATCTTCTTTTGGATGTGCAATTCAATTTAAATTGCACGTGTTAGATTGTAATTGATTAAAATGAACGTAATAACTTGGAAATTTAGAAACCATTCTTGCGGTTTGAAAATTAATATCTTTAATCATTGCCCTTAAATACAACAAATACATTTATCAAAATACTTTTTCTTCATGTTTCTTCTTCATAATCCCATTCGTGTTGGTAAATCTTAGTGTCATGACATCACGGTTTCAATTTTTTATTCAAAATTACTTTGTAGAGAAATACTGTACGGAGAGAAATATTCTGAGAATATTTATAGACGTAATTGACGACGTTGATATGATTAAAGAACTTTAATATTCTTGATAAAACTGGTGTAATTTAGTTTAGGAAAATATCTATTTTCCAAGAATTATAGAATGAAGCTGACTCTACTCATAAAGGAAACTGACTGAGTACATGTATTTTAAAGTATCTAAATTATTCCATGAGGTTTGGTATACCCTTTCATTTAGTTAATAATCCCATTCGTGTTGGTAAATCCCAGGGTCATGACATTATGGTTTCAATTTTTTCTTCCAAAGCAATTATTTTGCAGAAAAATACAGTATAACATAATAATAGAAAAATTACTGAGAGAAAAATAATGAAGATATTTATAGACGTAATTGACGAAGTTGGTATAATTAAAGAGCTTGAATATTGTTGACAAAATTGACATAATTTAATTGAGGAAAATATATATTTTCAATGAATTCTAGAAAGAAGCTGACTTTACTTTTAAATGAATAGGACTGAATGCATGCATTTTAGAGTATCTAAATTATTCCACGTGGTTTTGGTGTAACTTTTCATTCACATCCTTTGATTCAGTTAATTTTTTTCTTTGATACGTACCAAATGAAGAATAAAGATGATGTTTATTTATGTCTAAAATAATTATACAGTGAATGGAGTGTGTTTCACGCATAATTAAACAGTTAAAAAGGGTTTTTCCAGATTTCTCTCTAGTCAAGGTGATTCTAGAATTTACAAGAACTGTAATTTTTTCATCGAAGAAAAACGACAAAACCTGTTTATATCAATGCTTAAAATTCTTTTTAAAAGTAAAAATTTAAAATCAACTACAGAAACTTCCTTATTCAATTGATATCAGAACTTTTTACTATTTTTTACAAACAATATTTTAAACTTGTTTATAAATAATAGAACTGCTTATTAGGAATATCATAAATAGTTGTTTTAGACAATTATAGTTATTAAGACTCTTATATTAGACTTGCATTAAATATTCCTTCCGAAGTTCCAGAATATTTACTTTTGAACCAATAAAAAAGTTTTCAGACAGAGCAAACACAATAATATTAGGCGTATTTAACTTCTTAAGGTTAAATGTCTTATAAATGGAGTGGCGTAGAAATTCCTAAAAAAAACCAACTAAGGTGATTATTTAATCACTTAACATTGATTAAAAATGCGAGATAATTTATTATTTTTGATTGTAAATTGTAAAATAAGATAACGATAATGTAACAGAAATAAATGAATTACGCAAATGATAACATTATATTACCTCAGATTTATGATTTTGGTTGTAGAAAACAAGAGATTGTATCGCTTGAAAACTCCTGACTGTTAAAAATTCATTTAAATTATTCTGCTGACTTTACTGCTAACATTTCGATATAAATAAGCTTGTTGAGAAGGAAATCTTAATAATCTCACATAATCAAAATTATATT
>JAPDSC010013509.1:0-15772 GCA_026290005.1 Latrodectus geometricus | reverse complement strand
ATTAAAAATAATATAATAGTTATGGTAATGTACTATATATAGAATAGCTATGGTAATGTATTTACTTCAGTAACGTAAAATAGTTAAATGTGTTAATCTCCACTGAAAAAAATCCTGATAAGATACAATTAAATGTTAACATCGAAATTTCTACAAAATAAATAAAAGTGTTATTAAATACACGTGTTTTCCCATTGAATTAACAAATGTAAACGTGGCTCATGTGAAGCACTTTACTTCTAGATTTTTAAAAAGAAATTTTGTTTGGTAAGAAAACTGTTGACACATTATGAAATCCGAATGAAAGAAAATTTGATTTTAAACTTAAGCATTTACAATGGATCATCAAGAAATTAATTTTGTTAAAAATAGTATATAGTGAAGGATTAAAATGGAATTGATTTTGAAATATTAAATAATTTTTAGTTAGAATCGTCTAAAAGTCGTTTCAAGCATTTTCAAGGAATCTTTAAAAATCAGATACTTTTTCCGCATTTCAAAGTCCTTTTGTGGTTCTGATTTCAAATTTTAATTTATGTATAAAATGTTCTATAATGAGAAAAGCTGATTAAATAATAATTAATAAAGAAAAATATACAGGAAAATAACGTGTAGTCTTTGTTAAGTTGATTGTATAACTTTTATGATAATTTCCATTGTGACATCAACAAACTTATAACAGTAAAAAGTGAGCTAGAAGTCATTGTAAAATGCATAAGTTTGAAAAGATGTTTTTTTTTTTAGTTATTTTTTCCAGTTTTAATAAATCACATGAAATATTTACTTTATAAGTAACATAACTATGCATGTGTCACATTCCTGGTTCCTATTTCTTACATTCTGATAAAATGGAAATATTTTGAAGATAAATTATTCTACATTCGTGCTTTAAAGCTAACGATTTCATTACAGCTCGAGAATAATTCCACGATGTAATGATTAAATAAGGAAAAAAGTCAAACGCCCCTCAAAGATACAAATCACGAAATCCCGCACTGCATCACGGGACATTCCTGTTCAGTATGCGTATTAATGAATTAGTAATTCCATAACTTTAATGGTGGTATATCGATAATTAAAAACATTACACTAATTAACATTTCTTTAATTTACCCATTTGTTCAGCAATAATTACTTTGTGGATAAAATCGTGAAAATTGGTCAAAATTCCTAGCAGTATTTTATGAAAATAAAATAACGTATTTGAATAATTTTTTAGTGATAAACAATTATAAATTTAAAACATTTTAAATGATTCTACTGAATTTTTTATTTCGTTGTCATTTACGCTTTTTGGAAATAAAAACACTATTTATTTAAAAACTTAACAGCTAAAATTTAATGCACTTCAAAATTTTGGCACTGAGCCTCTTGGATGTTGTCATAGACACGTGATCCAGGGGGAGAGGTATAAAAATATATAAACTATTGAGAAGAATATGAAGCATTATTTATGCAATATCGTATATGCGTCGTAGGAAAGGCTGCTATTAGCAACTTTGACAAGAGACAAATTCTGACGAAACAACGTAATGAATGTATTTGAAGCTTCATGGTACGTCATTTGTTCACATTGTGAGCACCTATTCCAAGATTCTATAAAAGTAGATACGGCATATAGTAACTACCACTTGTTGAATGTATACACATCCTTGACGACATGGGATGTCGGCAGCTGTCTCCAATCAAAAACAAGGGCAAAGATAGACAGTTGACAGACATCTTTGATTTGCCTGCTTAGGGATACTTTTAATTTGATCCAAAGTACAATGGGCCATCACTTCTTTTAATATCAAGCAATGCTCTTTTTCACTAGGCTCACAGCTTCCAACTTCTTGTCCCGTTAATGATGTATAGAAGTCCCAAAATCATCACGCTCACTACTTCATGTAACCATACAATCTCATAATCATTCTTTATTTCAATATTTTCACGACAATTGTTAGCAAATAGCTGTCTAGCTGGGTGATCGAAATGCTTATTCTGAGTATTTAAACCATCACTATCTGCTTAAAGTCAAACTTACTTGCTTAAGAAAATAACCTTATTTATGTTACATGCACATAATCACAAAAATTATGCTTCCATGTGTTTCATGACAATTTAAGTACTTTTCATTAAGGATGACGTGGCTTCGTGGTCATCAAAGACAGATCAATCTCAAAGGATTTGATAACATTTTGTACCTTAAGTGCATATATTAATAACTGTGATACCAACATAAGTATTATAAATAATCTTATCTTAAAATCTATTTAAATAAAAATCTTATTCTTTGTGTTCACTGAAATTTTGTACTGGTTGAGTTGAAAATGTCTACATGGACGGAATCGAAATATATATCAAGATATTAGTCTCTGGTTAATTTAAAGCATTACCAATGTTTCATTTCGATATATTCTTTATGTTTGACATTAATTTAAACTATAATTAGACTTTACTTTAAAATTGCATATGCAATGCATGCCGTTCTGGAATCTGATTGGTTTCAGAATGAAAGCGTTTGACACTTTTACCCAATGAAAATTTTCATTTGTGCTGAATTAGTAGGCACAAAAGATATATATGCAAAGCCTTCAAACCCTGCTTCTTTATAAATTCGCGAATAATTTTTTCAAAAATAACAATAACTATTTATAATTTTTTTATTTTTAAAAAGGAAATATTATTCCACTTTACCGGGAACTTGATTTCGGTTTCATAATACTCACACGATCAGAAACGCATTAGAATGTGGATAAAAGGATTTCCAAACTCATTATTTAATAACTTTAGGTTGAGATGACCTAATTGGACCGGGTTTTAGTTCTTGTTCTTTAAAGGTAGTGAGCTCGAATCCCGACACAACTGAAGATTCATTGGGTTCACCAATGGCTGGAGGAGCACGTAAAATAAGTCATAATTACAATGTCCTCCGTGTGAAACAATACTTCTGGAGGTGGCAGACAAATTCTCGGGAGGGGGGGGTCTGGGTTCCTGATTCTAAATAACAGAGGCCGACTTCTGGATTCCAAGATGGCATACCCACTGCTTGCCCCATAGACAAAGTGCCATCACTTTCACCCCTTTTAGTGCTATAAAATAGTAAACGAATAAGTTCCCCACTAGACAAAATGCAATCAATTTTGTCTCTTGTAGTGCTGAAAAAAGTGGAAACATTTTGGAATCTGGCAGCTCGGCATTATATTTATGTAATAATGTTTATTAACTTCTTAATTATACATAATTTTGAAGCACTTAATTAGGTTTCTAGATAATTTATTCATAACATCTCATTTCTTGATGTAAAACAGCGTTTGGTACAAAACTAATTTAATAAATATCCTAATTTTTTTTAAGTCGCTTTTGTTTTCTCGAAAACTAAATACACATTTTTTATATGGAGGCAATGTTTGAATGGTGTCAGGATTGTTCTAAGTACAGTTTATAAAATAAAATATTTGTATTCAAAGTTAATAAATTAGTTAATTGGATCTCTAAGTGCGTTTTTGGTAAAATCATTATCAGAAAAATAATAATGTAATTTAAATTATAGTGGTAATGATTTTCTGAAAATAATATGGTATTTTTTGTATTTATTAAATAATTTGATTATTTTATTAATTATCATTTTAATGAAACCTACATTAAAAATTAATATATAAAGTTAATGTTTAAAATTTACTCCAAATTTTATAAAATAATTTTATTTTTAATTTCAATGCCAACCAATCACTATTTTGTGAAAAAGAATCGGTAAAGAAAAAAATTGACCAGAATTAAGTATAATTTTAAATATATTTCGTATTAGACCAATGGCAATTTTAAGTACAGTTCATTTTAGATATGTTAGACTTTTTTATTGCATTATTAATTGTAGAAACCTTTTTATTAAATTTTTTGCAAATTGAGTTTACCCTACTTTACAATATTCTAAATTTAGATACTTCTTAATCATAACGATTTTTTCCCACCAACGTTCGGAATGAATTAGCCATTTTTTTTCTTAACAATTTTTTAGTTCTGATAAACATTTAATATTTCTTATATTTTCTTAATTTTTATTCATTTACTTTGATTCGTTTTAGAAGAATTTTATTTTTTTTGCTTCATATTTACATAATCCTCTTAACTAATAATTAACCCTAACATGATGCAATAGTAAAGGGGTGTTTGCCGACGAACAGAACTTTCGTTCAACAATTCATGTGTTCAAATCTCAACCCATTAAATACTGTTTGTAATTATTCAGAATGCATTTAAAATTGTAAAATTACATTTTATTTCCCTTCGTGTACAAATAAAATACAGTTCAATGACATTTTTACAATAAAATTTTATTTAAAACATTTTGGCAACAGCTTTCTAATCTTACAACATTTTCTCAATACTAAAAAATTACTTGTGTTTTAAATTGTTATTAATTTAATTTTATATGATAAATGTTTTTTTTAACAATTACATTTGCCTTTTATTCATTTTACTCAGATGTCTTACAAATCTTCGAATTTTTTTCCTTTAATTTGCGAGCAGTGACCTGTGTATTGTTTTGTTGTCTTTATTACACCTTCGTTTTCCTTAATTTTTGGTGTATTGTTAATTACTATTATCCTCTCTTTTCTTTCCTAATTTGCTTAAGATGGTGAGAACAGTTTACTTATGTATTGTTTTTCATGTAGAATTTTTCACACAAATAAAAGAGAAGTGATTTTCTCTTGTTCCTTGTTCAACTAAGAAAGGAAAGAAACGCGTTTCTAATTTTAAAAATTCCTGCTTTTCATCATCTTGATATTTTTGCGTCTTTTTTTTCATTTTTCTTTAATGATTTTTATCATTTATTAATTTATGCATACAGATATTTTCAACTTTCGATTTTTTTGATGATGAATTATTTTAAAATAATTATTTTCTTTTTGCCTTAAATATATATATTTTAAAAAATTATATATTTTTGTGTTAAATTGATTTAAATTATTGCTCCTTCTTATTCAAACGCTCGATAAAGTGATCTTTATGTAAAGCGTTTCATAAAGTTAACTGTCATTAGCACATTGAACTTTTCCTAAAGTCACATGTTTGATCAACTACATTAAAACATGATTAAACTGTTTAAACACTTTGTCTTTATTAAATTTCGTGTTAAATTGCGTGTTTTATTATTAAGTTATTATTATTCACTTAATAATGTTAAATTTACCATAACTAACATCATTAATAGAAATTAACTTTAAACATTGAATGTAAACATTTTTAAATTCGAATTCCGTCTTTGTAGGGTAATTGGTAAAGAGTGTTACAATTCTATTTTGTGCTCAGTTGAGATTATTGCTGGGAAGTTTTCTGAATACTGTATTGTAAGATGGAAATATACGGCGTACTGTATACTGAAGCCTTACTCAGAATCTGAAAATGCATTAAAGCGGTCGTTAGATTATGTTAAACATGGCGTGATATCAAATAAAACAAAACCCATACTCAACCATAATCTAAATTGAATAACCTTAAAATATTAAAGAAACTATGACACACCAATAGTAAAACATTTATACAAATCCATAAAACTTTATTTAACAATCGTGAACGATTTGCGTGACAAAGTTAATTATAAATTCGAAACAGCAATTATTTTACATTTCTGTGTTGACTTATATTTGCAAAATTTACTTTTGTAAGACCTTGAGAAACGTCATTTCTCTAAAATAAACAAAAACTATTTTTAAGAATAGATTTGTTATTTCCTTCAATTTTTCGTTTGATAATTTAAATAATAATGTTTGTTTGTTCAATTCCAATATCCAAGTTCATCATACAAATATGTTTCTCATGTAAATTCTGCTCATTAATGAGCAGAACTTAATTTATGTGCACTTTTTTATTTATGAAACCATTTATTTAATTTGTATTTATTCACAAAAATAATCATGTGTTTCTAAAATTTTATGACATCATAGAATAGTTTTCAATTTCAGAATTCGTTGTAATCTCTTACATTTGTTTGCCTAAATATGTTTCGTAATTAGGTGTTTGACCTTTAACTTCAAAAAGTGAAATAAATTAATAGCACGCGATAAAATAGTTACAAAACTTGGTGAAACAACTCAATAAATAGTATTACATAATATAAAAACTAATGCAATTTATTAAAAGAAACTCATGAATTTATTTATTTTAGTAAATAGGTTATTTAGATATATATTTAAGTGAAAGGATAGTATTTATTGTTATTTTTGAAATTCATCAACACATAATTGAAGATTATTTTTCTACGTTACTTTGTGAAGAAAATTACGAAACTAGTAATTTAGTACATTTTCTAATTAAGTTTTCAATTAATTAACACAGAAATCATGTTTGTTGGAGTGGTGGTTGCTTGGGGTTTTCCCTAGTTTCCTCCTTTGTGATTTATTTAATTCAGAAATAGCCAATTATCTTTTAAAAATTTTGCTTCATTTGACATCAAATTTTACTTTATTTGACTATTAAGTAGGGAATCAGATAATTAGAAAAGATTATTTATTAATCTATTACACACATAATAACAAATGATTCAATGAATTCTTTATATCTAAAATCCTTTTCTCATAAATTCTGTCCTTTCATTCAATTGAAGATGTTAAATTTGAAACTACATTGGTAATGGACTAACAGATAAAAGATATTGAAATGATTTTAACCACCTACTGTGTTTATCCTTCCAGGAAAATTTTTTTTCCTTCATAAATAGTGTGCAACATTGATGAGTCACAGGGGGTAAAAAGAAAAAAAAAAAAAGAAAAAAAAAAACTGTCAAGAAAAGAGCAGCACTATTCTTCTACTATTCAATAGTGTTTGGGTTATTTCGTTTCGAATGATGTAGTCATATAGATAGTTCTTGATATGTTAATTTTTAAGATTTTCATCATTATAGCTTTTTCTGTCAAAAACTAATAAAATCTTATTTTCGATCGTGTATATATACAGGTAGAGAATAACTATCAATTTCTATATATACTGTATTTTGTCTAAACAAGTTTATTTAAAATCTAAAAATCTAGAGTATGAATAAAATATGAAGTTAATGTGTTATTATTTTTCATGTTTAACAACTTTTTCATTTTCAGTTTTCCATCTTATGCCCCAGTTGAGCTGTTCTCATCAGCAAACACTGATCCCATAGTGTTATAGAATGAAACCAAATTGTGAGAGCCAAAAGCATTTGTAAAATTTTAGTATCTACAGTTCTTTTAAACAAATTTTTCACTTTTATTCAACAGATTAGTGCAATAATTTATGGAATTAATCTCCAATTCAACCATGGGTGCATGTAGTTGTTCAAAATACACTTGTTTAAATTGTACTTCGTTGGACTAAGTTCTCGTCAACCAAATCAGATTGTAAAGTGACAAAGCAAAATCAAAAATATATTGAGACGGATACTTTGTATACAGGACTATGAAATTTTCACTTAAAAGCCAAAACCATTTGGACAATCACCAATCAAACTAAAGCTATTGGGACTAAATTTCTTGAAAAATTATCTTAAGATTTCGGGTGTGGTTTTAATGTGGAGGTTATTCCTTTGTGGGATCACATGATTTTCGATTGGAAAATAATATTGAAGATATAAAGTGCCAGATGCACTGGTACAAATATAAATAAATAAACAATGGATTTATAGAACTAATGAATCATGCAATCTGGTAGATAATGTCTATATTAATAAGAGCTTGGAAAGCTGTTAGATACAATGGCTGTAGATACAATGACAAGTAATCGAAATTTATGTAAATTTTAATATCCTTTTTTAGTCACGCATGAGTGATGGAACCACGATTTTGATGAAATGTATATTTGCGACGACTACGATTTCACAAAAGTACGTTAAATGTTGAACCTCCTAGTAAAATATTATATCTTAGACAGTTGTGGGACTGGAAAAAGACATTGAAAAAGTTGAATCATTGATAACTGACGAGAATTTTTCAGTGAGATAGATATGCAGCACTTCCTCAAATTGCTGTGATTTTCAATGCTTAGGTATCAATAATCGTTAGTGTAAAATGTATTAAGCAAATCCTCTAACCTGTGTCATCTCGTGGTGATATAGGATCCCTGATTCATCTACATACTTATCTGACGGGTGAAAGATAATTAAACAGCCTGTTCAAACATCAAACCTATTAATGTCTATTTTGCATTCAGGTTACTGAGTAGTTCCAAACTAAATTTTCTCTGATTTTAAACACTTTCATTGGTCATTTAAAGCTTCAGACATTAACATTACTAAAGATATCTAGAATACCAATAATAGTAAACACCTCTAGAATTTTTAAATCCTATTTATATTTAGGGATTGTCTCGAAGGTTTCATTGTATAAGTTGGCTCAAGAAGATATTAGTCAAGTCCATGCCACATTATGTTGCTACAATTAAACATGTTCATGGAAGCTTTTAGAGAATAATAGGTATAGATAGATGCATCATTTTTCTACATTTGAATATGTTTTGTATTGAATTTCATTTTTTAAGTTTATGGTGATTAAACAGTGTATGCCTATTTTAAATATTTCTATTTTTAACATTTAAGTTTTCGTTTGCATCAACTATTTATCCTAATAAATAACTGGTGAAGAATGCATTTTCAGAAATGAAACTAGCATAATAAACATTAGAATTTTGTTGCCACCTTTATAATTTACGATAATAAATAATAATGAATTTTCAGCTACAAATACCAAGTAATAGAAGGACAATTTTTTTCGATTCTTGACAAAATGATTATTGCTCTAGATTTCAATTCAATAATTTAAGATTTTGATTCTCACCTTGAGCGAAGAGGAATGAAGTAGTTCCAAATCTACCTTTGTTATTCTGCCGGTTAATTTGTCTTTCAATGATTATTTTTTGTTCACGAGGATAAGTTAAACCAGAACTTACTGTTTAAAGCATATTCTGAACCACTACAAACATCCGAACATAAAGATTTGATTCCACGAGCTATTGAGCTAAAAGCAAAAGAGCAAACCTTCAACTGCCAACTCAACTCAAATAAACTTTAAACCATCCGACTGGGTTTAATTAGCTCTCATGTGTAAAATATTACCGTTATGCAACAAACGAAAGCAAATAAACAAATGTGTCACTAGCAGGTGAATTTGATCTGAAACGGAAGTCCATTGAAAGCTCATGCAGGAAGTCAGTCAATTGCTTAGCACAGCACGCTTCAAGGCTGTATATTGTTGAAAATCAATTAGTTACTTGGGCCTACTGGGATGATAGTTTGATACAGTACTTCCATTCATTTTTATTGACAACGACTAGTACACATAATTGCTGAGAAATCTCATCCGTCGATTTTCCGAAGTTAGGGATATCTACAAACAAATCACCTTCGGTTTTGCAATTAGCTCCTCATAATAACAACTACACGTTGATTACTCTAGATTTTTAGCCTTTTTAATAGCTGATTGCTCTAGAATTTTTCACTCATATATTATCGAGGTAGTTCTATAAGTGAAAGTACAAATTCTTATAAAGAACATTTACTAGATGTGAAAAAGTATGTGTATATTATTAGCCATATATACCGTATATAGAATGAAAAAAATTCTCTTCTAGTTAAATTTAATCTTAGTTTAAACTTAGAGAAACAAATATGTAAATAATTCTTATAAATTATTTACAAACTTGTTCCTTTAAAATGATTCCGAAATTTCCATTTTTCATAGACATTTGAGATTATGATTGTAATTACTTCTTTAATTCAAACAATTACTAACATTAGCATTTTACCAATATATTTTATAATCCATTTTTGAAAATTCTCTTTGTTACTTTAATTAGCTATTATAATTTTTTTTTAAAAATTTTTACAGTTGAATTCTTTGGTTTGGTTATTATTTATTAGATTAAATGTTCTGTTTAAAATGTTTCTTAATCATTACTTAATGCATATATTTTCAACAGGGAGAAACCTAGAAATAAATTAATATTGAATTGTAAGGTGGTAAAGTTGAATCTTAACTATGTGCATGAATTAATTTAATTCATATTTGAAATTCTAGATAATATGTATTTTTAAGCTATATTCAAGATAAAACTCTCAATAATTTTTCTTTAAACTCAAATTTATTAATTAAATTTGTTCTGTTTTATACTGTAAAAAATATACAACTGTTTTATGCCAAACATGTTTTCAAAAATTTATAATTTGAAATTTTCAATTTTTTTTATTTAAAAAATAAGTTTATTATGTCATTAAGTTTTACGTGTAAATGTAAATGAAAATATTTTATGCTCTCAAAGTGATGATAATTATTTATCAATATTTCTATTACTCATTGTAATTTAATTTTAGAACTTTTTACATTATTTACTTTAAAAAAATTTTAATAAGTTAATAATTTTTTATTAAAAAATATACATTTTATTACGACATGAATTTCATATGCTAAAGTAAATGAAATTATTTGACTTTAGTTTTAATAATTTTTACATTATTAATAACTTTTACAAGATATAATAATTAAAACATTTATTAAATCCCTTTGCAATATGCATTGATATTATTTATGAAAAAATTTATCAAAAAACTATTTTATGAAATAAAAAAAAAAAACAATTGATTAGAATTATCAAATCAGAGGCTTATTAAACTTCAATTTGTTATTTAATTTTATATATTTTATTGTAATACCAAATGTTGACCAAGCTATATAAATTATAATATTAAATTAAAAGTAACGAAATTTTGTTCATTATTTTATATTGAATGTTTATTCTTAATACTTCATCTATGTAATTTATTAAATAATAGATTGCATTTAAATAATTTTTTAGAAAATCTCAAGAACAAACATTAGTCATTAAAATGATTGCGATGAGAGCCATATAAAGAAAAACTAGATGAGACAGACCTTGAAATTGCTGTTGAGGAAAAAATAATGCAACGCATTTTAAAAATACTTCAGCTCGTATCCTTATAACAGAAACGACATTAACCCTTGGGCATCTATAAATCTCCTTGCACAGCATACTGAAGCCAAGTATGTTAAAAAATAATAATTCAGTGGTTGGCGAAGAACTTTCCGAGCCTTCTGTAAAGTTCTAGAAGTAGATTTAAAAACAAAAATATTGAAAACAAATGATCCAGTAATGTTTTTAAATGTATTTTGAATATATTTGCTTATTTGATGGATCGTTTACTTAAAGGAATATTATTATATGCGTATGTTGTTGAAGAAAATGAAAAGAATATTTAATTTGTATGCTTTAATTGATTTTTATAACTGTTTGAATTGAATGATGTTTGTTATTAATGGATATTTCAAGTTCAATTTACAGGAAATTATGACTTGAATGTTAAAATTTGATAAAATGTTAAAACTTTAACTAGATCTTATTAATCTATTGGATAATAATGACTTAAGCAAAATAATAAAAATGTTTCTTACATTTGAAACCAAATTTATAAATATAAGTTTTTCAAACTTTATCTCCTAACAAATTTGTCAACTTCTATAACAAGTAACTTATATTTCTAAAAAAAATTTTTTTTTTCAATGAACAGAATGTGGCCAAAATTTAAATTTAGTAGTTGCATAAATTGTTTGCCTAATTTTTCCATGTTTTTTATAGATATTTCTTTGATATTGTAGGAAAAAGGGGTACTCCTACAAATGTAGAAATACTATAATAAAATCAAAAATTATTTTTTCAAAAAACAATAATTATTGCATTATAATTTCGACACTAGAATTAACATAGAAAAGCTTGTTTAAATTAAATTTTTTTTTATCTTTATAAATTATTATCGTTAACAATAATTATGAATATACGACCTACATTGCAAAATTCTTAGTACAACACTTTACTAAAGTGCTATACTATGAGCCTTATAATATGAGATTATGTTCTAAAGTTAATAGCATTTTTCTTCAACATTTCAGTTATACATGTTAAAACATTCTGAATCTTCGATTTTAGCTATTTGAATCACATTACTCAAAAGAAAATATTTTAATTAATTACTCTAAAATTTCTCACTCCAAGCTTATGTAAATTCCATAAATTAATTAGTTTTATATAGTTTTAAATTTAACACCCACATCCTTTTAATTAGAATTTCAGAAATAATTCACAGATTTTGATAAGCATATCATCTCCAGTTATGTTTAAAAATGTCCAACATGTCTTCAACATCACGTTGTAATCTTATATTTTATAGGTTTAAAAATACACAATGATTTCTATCAGTTTTTTCTTACATATTAAGTTGTGTAGCACTAGTGATATCTAAATGCAAAGGTTAAATTGCGCTTTAGGTCCCCTACTTCGCCAACTCGCGAATTTGAAACGCATTTTCGCGCATGCTCATTTATTACTTTTTTGTTTTAGCCTTTTCATTGATCGCTAATTAAGTTTCACTTTGAAATAGCGGTATAGTTTTTGCCATGACTTCGGCGATTTTGAAAACGCGCCAAGTAGGGGACCTAAAGCACATTTTCACCCATGCAAATAATGACGAGATAAATAAATTTGTCTCGTTTCAGATCAAGAATAATACATAAATAAATTACTTCAATCTCAGTAATCACTTTGAAAGTATACATGTAGTGAAAAATTAATTAATAATTATTTAATCTATAGCATCTCTTCGCTTTTAGCATTCAAGTGGATACTGCATACAAATTAATTATTAGAATAATTACTTTTTTTGTAACATTACCATAAATTTAAACAAGATAAATATTATTAGAGCAGTTATACATTTTATTTTATAGCAGAAATATTTAAAAAAATAAGATTTAGTTTATTTTTAGGTATTTCTATTTTTTGCCAATCAGATTTCTTCGTTTTATTCAAAAAATATGCAAAATATTTAAAACTAAAAACAAAATGCTGGGGCCCAACATGTCTTAGAAACAGAACCATGCTTTTAAAAGGAAAGACACCGGATTCATTTCCAGTCAATGCTTAACAAGACTTATAAAAATCATTAAATAATTAAGAATATTAATTGTTTCCCTTGTGCATTTTTAATGCTTAATTTTGATTTGCGTAATTTTAATCTTGAAGATAAAGAGGAATCACATAATTAAATATAAAAGTAATTTTAAACCACGTATAAAACAAAGTTTTTTTTAAATCCTTTCTTAAAGCAACCCAATGCAAACAAGATCAACTTCTCCATTAAATTTCTTGCCTTTAATTTTCTTTGGATTTGTATTAAATTATTTTATATAAAAACAGATTTATGACGAATTTATTGAGAAATATCAATGATTCAATATTGAAATCTTATACATAAATAAACAGTTAATAAAGTAAGTTTATATAATCACAAAGCTTTATGAAAATCTAATTTTAATCAATCACCATGTGAATATCCAAACAAGGAAACACTATTGTATAATAATGATGTAAGATTACTATTTAATAAAATAAAAAATAATTACTTGCTATTAGCATTTATTAAGGACTCATTTCCTTAATATTTCTGTCAATTTCATCTCCAAAAATAAATTTTTAAATTATTTAAATATCAGCTATTAGATTCACTTCCAAAATAAACTGCTGATTATTTATTTTCAATGCCACATATGACAAAATAAATAACCTTGAATAAATCTATAAAATACTTTATTTAAAACTATCAATTTTATTGAGGAATTAAAATATTGATATTTTCATGTCACGTTCATATGTTTAAATAAATGTCATTTTCAGATAGAGAAAAGGAAACATTGAAATATGATAAATCCCTCTTTTTATTAGGGAAATAAAATGACTTGAACACCAAACAAGTATCTTGGAACAACTGGTGCTGCAGTTTCAACACCTATTCCAGCTATGCAGCTACAGACAGAGATTTATAAATTATCTGACAGGAGAACTAATGTTGTCCTTTCTCTTGGTGAAAGGTTATTGAGAAAGGATCATTTCTGGCCTGACAACATCCTTCCACAAATTAGACTTAAATCTCAACATTCTTTTATTTTTGACCATCGGAGACTCAGAGGGGCCTTTGAGATCTCCAGCTCCAGACTTCGCATATAAAGACCACTTATTTTTACAGGCCTTCTGAGATATGCTACTACTAGATTTGACTTGGAATATACTGTCCAGAAACCAGACTGAGGTATATTCCATTGTTTTGGCCACTTCACAAGAGAAATATCCTAGTCAAGAATAGTTACAAGTTTTTACTGATGGATCAGCCACTTCTTCAGCTGGTAGAGCTGGAGTCGCTGTTTACTCCAAAAGTTTCAGTTTTCGAAAGCCTCTCGACACTTGAGCGAATAATTTTGATGGAAAAATGTTTACAATATGAGACTATGAGAGCTTTTGCTGAACCGGGTGGGACATATTTTGTTATTTTCGTCGACTTTCAGTCTGTGATTCAAACCATATCAGATTAAAATATATCCAGCTGAGCTTGAGTTTGAGTGTAAACAATGTGTGGACTCTCTTGTTTGTTCTGGAAGAGAAGTCGTCCTTCAGTGGATCCCAGGACATTGTGGTATATAAGGGAACGAACGGACTGATCTTTTGACTAGAAAAGCTTCAGCTTTACATCAACCTTACAATTCAGTTCTTCTTTGAAATGCCGGGAGACTTCTTGCTAGCAAAATCAGACATGAGACTCTTACGAATTTGGTTGGTGGAAAATCCTGTGCTTGGTTTCTGGAGGGCCAGGGATCAAGGGCAGAGGGTGTTGCTTGTTTTAGAACTTTACTGGACATGAATATTTGCAGGCATATTTGTATAAAATTAATCTGGCGCATTCACCTCTTTGTGTATTCTGTGACACCTCTTCTATGACTGGGAAGCATCTCTTAATTGCCCTTCTTTTTTTGGCGTTCGTTGGCCAGTAATGACTTTCAAGCCCTTCTGGAGCTTCTACAATATTGTAATGGATCGCAAGACGCCTCATGTCTGAAAAGATGATGGCTAGCATAGTTTAAAAGAAAAAGTAATTTAAAGATATAGCTGAAAAGCATTCGATATGAAAGTACTGTCCAGCTCACATTTTGCACTGAGCATAGCCTTAGAAATTTAAACAGCGTAACCGAATTTCTTGCACAAGCAAACAAAGAAAGGAAAATCATACTAAAATATCTTCTATAAAGTTAAAAATAGAAGTAAAATTTATTTTTCGTTTGATTACAAATTATATTTGAAGCTGAAGTATTTGTCTTAGAACACTGCAACGTTGTTGCAGAGATTGAAACTATTTTCATGTCTCATTTTTTGCACCAAATAAAGTGCATTAGCATGCAGCTTATATCGAAACATATTTTTCGATAATGCAAATTAATAAGTTCCCATCACATCAAAAAGGTGCCATTTCAGCCTTTTAAAAAGTTTTTTTAAGCTATAAAATGTTTTTTAAGATAAAGCGTAAATAAATTTAGGGACAATTTAATATTTTGTAATATAGTTTAAATAGCTTATTTGTGTGTAATTAATTGACGAGTGGGGTTTCTTTTTCGCTCTTTATCGCCGGGAAAATTCAATCAAAAAAAGACATTTGCAGAAATATAAATGTTACATAACTTATCATATCAAGTTGTTATGATATCATGTAATTGTATACCAATTTGTGAATTCAAGAAATATTTGTCTTATTATTTTTATCTGAGAGCAATTATTGTAATTACACACAATATAAATGTTTCAATAGAAAATCCACATTCTACATTTCATGACTAATAGAGTCAAAATGCCTCTTAAGAGAATCATACTAAAGGTATACATTATAAAAAACTGCAGGAAAATTTATTTATGCTTGTCAAACATTAAATAAATTTTC
>JAPDSC010013504.1:55746-69170 GCA_026290005.1 Latrodectus geometricus | reverse complement strand
TTTAGATTAATGTTTACATTTATGCTTACTCTAGAAAGAATTAAATAAAAACTGCATAATGAATAATTATGTTAAAAGCTAGATTTATATTCATTTATGTTTTTTCTAAAATAACAATTTGTTTTCAATGTATACTTTAAATGGTATAATGGAAATAGGAGGTATATAACTGATTTTTTGTGCTATCTTTTTTATTCTATTTCAAATAACTACTAGCAATTTCAAGACAAAAGATGTATAAAAAGATTGTAAATTAAATTAATATATTTTTCGTTAATTTTAAAATAAATTTACCCAATTCTTTATCTTTATTTATTTAAATATGCACCATATGAAATCAAAATTTTATTTAAAAAGACAGTTTTTTTATTATATATTTTATTATATTCTAAATGATAGCACTTTTCACGTTGCGTATTTAATTATTTTAAAATCTTCACAAGTATTAATGTCGAATTATGTTATGCAATTGGGATTAATTATCATTTTTTACCATTTTATAGTAATTTAAATTGAAATATCTCCATTAGAAAAATCTTTCAAAATATGATTTGCAATCAAAGAGAAGCTTATTTGGGAAGAAGGGGTTCTTCTTTAATGAGGCTTAAAGACACTTGACTTATGATTAAACGGCTAGCGACACTTTGTGGTTTCCTTCACAAAGAGTTGAATGAGTTTGAGAGTGTATCTATATTTTTGAATTAATATACAAAAGTTCACAGTTTCGAAAGTATTTGAATGTAAAAAGTTTACTCATTATTTAATGCACTAAATTTTACAAGAAATTTTGATTTTGAAAAAAAAAATGACAAAAACATATTATCTCCCAATTTTATAATAATTTTTTTATTATTATAATAAATTTTGTAATAATAATTTCTTATAACAATAATTTAATAAAAGTTTTATTTATTATTCAGCATTCATAAAATAATTGAGGAACCCAATAAAAACAGGTTATGTAACATATCTTATAGAAAATAAAAAAAATCAGAGGAATATTTAATTTTGACCAAATTAACAATTTAATCGAAATTTCTAGGAATGATTATTTTTGATTTATTAAAGCTAATTTACAGTTAATAACGCTTCTGTAAAGAAAATGATATGATATTCATACTATTATTAAAAGCTTACATGCATATTTTAACAATTAAATATGTTTCAATTGATGACAAACTCCTTATAATCACTTGAATAATTATCGTGATTATTTTGATATATTATAGCAACCATTGAGTAATTTTTAATAATTTACGTGATTGATTTACAACATGAAATATTTATATAATATTTCCTCAAAGTGATACATTATAAACCTCTATTGTCCTCAAAACATTTTACATAATTTATGTTCAAATTAATGAATATTTTAAGAAATTCAATAGTTTGAATTTAAAAGCCTAATTTTAAAGATTTTTCATAAATATTTTCCTTAAAAGAGTTTAAGTAATTCCTTTATGAAATATTCATGTTTAGTTAATCTGGTATTAAATAAGATTATTTTACCTTTTAAATGTTTAATGTGAGAGTTGTATCACTAATATTAAAGTTACAAAATAGATTTTAAGGAAAATTTGCCATGTTATACAAAATATTCAATTATAAACTTATTGACAAAGATGAACTTTAATCCAGTTATTCTTGAAAAATGTAAGCAAACATAATGAAATTATTAAATTTTTTATTCTTTTTTTCTTACTTCTAATGTAAAAATAATATCGTAGTAGTTGTAAACTAGCCATGAACTTTAGAGGTTATCTTACTAAATTGTTCAAAACCTTATTAGCAATTCTCATCCCGTTAAAAAAGCTTGATTAATTAACATAAAATTGTTCTTGGTACAACTTGTTTTTGCTTTCCAAGGCGTATGAAGTAATCATCTGGTTTAAAGGGAACTTAAAATACAAACTACACTTGTATTAGTGCAAATAAATAATTAAATTTCTACAGCATGAAAAATATTAAATGTCCAGAATCACTATTTAGTTTGACCACCACATATTGCAATAATTACTATACGAAAGGACTTGAAATTAAATGGGACTTGATTTGAATTTCTTCCTCGAAAAAGTATTCCATACTGTTGCAGGATTATTCAAAATTCATTTATAGAACCTTTATGATAAATATCTGGAGCAAGAACTGACTATTGAAATCGCATATATTTTCAGAAGGGGATGTTACCAGTGAAAATGTAGTAAAGAAGACCCTTTTGCATTCTGCTGAAAAGAAGCCTTGAAGCCTTCATTATTTCTTGCAGCATATGGGTGGACATAATCCTGTTGAATAATAGATCCAAACAGCCTTATAAGAAAAAAATGATTTCGAATTACAGTATTTCATTTACTTACACTTATGTACCTTGTTGCTGTTAAGATTACCCATAATTCATAATAACTAAGATTGCCAATGATTCACAATAAAGACTGCTATTTTGCTATGATGTTCTCTGATGCATTTCGAAAGGTAGAACTTATTACCATTGCAACTAACACTTTCGGTTATCATGATATGGCAAATTATAAACTAGGATTTAATACATAAACAACATTTCTCCAATTTTCACACCTGTCAATATGTTCATGCGCAAATTGTAGCTACAAATGATGAGAGTTTTACATCAGGAATAAATTATATAAAGGACTGCTCGCACGAAGTCTTCGAATAAATAGACTAATTGCTAAAGCAGACAATGCAGTATTTTTGCAGTGAAACATCATTGTGCTAGCTTTCTTGATGAACCTGTATGGTCCATCGTCATCACGCGGATCAATTTTTATCTTCGTTTAATTACATCCTTTTTCGGCCTTTTTTTCAGGATTTCCATTCCAAATTTCAATTCTATCTCATTAAGTTGCATATATATCGCCAGATTTAGTTGAAAACCATTGTATTTCACATAACAATTATTCAAAATAGCTAACTATAGACCATTTTTTACATCTCGCTATTTACACCTTTTTTATATAGAGTTGTAACAATTCAGAGGGTGCTTCTCAGTCTACGCATGCGTGATAACGCAGAAATTCTAATCATTTGCCTAATACAGTATAAGCATTTGTATTTCTTGAATGTATCGCTTCATTTGTCAATCTCACAGAATGATGTATTCTTTAAAATAAGACTTAATATATTCACAGTGAGCAGAATTGCCTAAGTAGCTTCACAATCAAATTATCTTTTTTAACCCTTACTATCCATATTTTTTTCTTGTACTATATTCTTTTATCTCATAAAATTCTTAGTCAATTACTGAGTAATGTATTACTGGTAGAAAAATTGGGACAGGGATGAAATACGTAAAAGTATCCATCTGATACCAAAGATTAATAGGAGTACCATTAAATAGAAAACGAACGAAATACTCTTTATGAATAAAATCTCATTTCTATCCTACTTCCTTAGAATCTATATTCCTGATTCCAGAAACTACACCTATAGAATAAAAGAGAACACTTTTCACTACATGACTACTTCTTTTTAACGTTGTCATGGCATTTTGTTTTCTCTAATGAAAATGGATAGATTTTCTGAAAAAAAATATGAACAATCGTACATCGTAAGTAAAGTTAAGCAAAACAGTGGAACTTTCAATAAAGTATGACATCTCGTTTCATTGAATAGGAATTGTTCCCCAACATAGATAATTCCATTCTTTCTCTAAACAGGTTTAAAATTCGGAAATACATGAATTACCCAATAATTCAGAGATATGTTCATAACCAAATTTTCAGATTTTTTAGTTCGTGAGTCTTAATTTATTAAAATGAATCCCAAATTATTGATTCATTATATAATGTAGGTAACCAAGGTATTCAAACAATGTACTAAAAATTTACTCTAAAGTTTCATCTCATCGTATGATCCCTAAAACAATTTCATTAATTCACTGTTTGCGCTGAAGAAATTATGTCAAAAACAATAATCCTACGTTAACAAAGTCGCAGAAATGAAATTTACTCCAACTAAACTATCATTACTAAATGTTTTCTTACAAGTACAGGCATATACAAAAACATCTAGATAAAATCTGCAAAAAATCTCATCCAGGTTTTTTTTTATAATTTTAATTATTTTTATTTTTGTAAACATAAGACATGGTGTACATACATTTTATAACTTCTGAACTTTGATAAAGTTCAAGAAATTCATTGTAAAACTAAAAGGTAATTATCTTTCATATTTACTGAGTTTAATTTATTATTAATCGAATTAGTAATATTATTAAATATAGCATTCATTGATAAAATGTGCTACATTTATTTCTTGTCATTTACCATTTTGACATTTAAAATTTGAATGAATTGATTAAGTAAGTAGTATCATTTTTTTCTTATTGAATTAGTATAAAAATTGAATTAAGATTAAGAAAGCCTTGCTTTGAGTCTAAAAAATAAAAAATTAATTGACCATTAATAAATATGTGTGTATACAGGGTAGTATTTTTATATAATTTATGATTAAAAGTTAAGTTATAAAATATGACAGCCACTACACCAAGCCAAATGATAAATTTATTTTAACAAGTTCTTGTACAAATGTTGTTAATAGTCTAAAGCAACAAACAGTGGTAGTTAAAATAACTATAATAAAAAGGTATAAAATGAAAGTTGGTAAAAAATACACATCCTTAAATTATCTGCTGAACATTATACTAAAGTATTGTTGTATATAAAACTCAAAGCAAGGCTTCACGTTGAAAATTAGCTATGAGGGAACAAGTTTAATCTTTATTAAAACTTGTGGCAAAAGAATAAAACTTTTCTAAAAAAATATTTGATAACAGTAATTTTTAATGATAGTAACTTTTGCATTCTTTATAGCTGTCAGTGCTGTATTGAATATTTTCTAGAACACCAAAACATTTTCTATATACTTAGACTTACATTTATATAGACTATCATTCATATAATTTGTTAAGTACGCTTCAACGAGGAAAAACATCTTTATTGTGAGTTTAGTGAAGTACTCCATTATCAAATTTAAAAATAAATAGTACACAACTGCTTCATAACAAATCTTAGAGTGCAATTTCAAAACTTCCAATCAAATGCACGCATTCTCAACATACTTTTCTAGCACAATCATTTCAACTTCACAAACTCAGATTGAATAATAATTGCTTTACAGATTTACCATCATTTGGCAGTGAAAAGGGGTCATGATTCCAGTTTAACTGTATCCAATAATAATAATGTCTGCAAAATCAGTTATGCCTTTCATATAAAGGTCGCACAAGACTAATACCAAGTGTATGTAATAAACAGTAATAGATATGCTCTGAGAGACTATTTTAAATATTTTGCGTAACTATCATGTGAAATCCTAGAGTGCTATTACCATAATTTTACGACAAGGGCGAACACTTAATACACCGTAAGTGTACGCCCTTGCTCTTGGTTAATTTTAAACTGCCTTCTCATTGAGGGTATTAAATTAATACATATCATACAATAAACTTCACAATATAATGTGTCGTCTGCTTCAAATTTCCAAAATTTATTGATTATTTTTTTATGAAAAAAACTAGTGTCTTCTTTCGGCAATGAAATACATTTATACAAACGATAAATTATATTTTTATTGAAAAGAGAAAACTAAATTTTAATGTTTTAACAAGTATTGAATTTATTTAAACAAAGATACTAATATTACACATTTATCTATACTTATAAACTACTATTTATATCACAATTATATTGGTTAAGTTTAATAACTTATTCAACAGTATGTTAAAAAAATAAGTTATATTTTTCCAAAACCGAAGTTTTAAAAAGTTAACTAGATTTTGAAAGATATCAAGTAAATAACTCTATAAGAATATATTATACGAATAAATATTTAAATAACAGTGCTGTGAAAAAATATTTTTCTTTTTACAATCACACAAACACATTACTCAAAGTTCGAAGCACATGAAAATTTTTTAAAAAGAGCATGTGAAATCCTATATAAAGTATTGAAAATATTTTGCAGCATGTAAGAAGAAAAACATCATTAAAGTTTGTCAATATGTTCATAGATAATGCAAATATTTGAGAAATTTACAAATATTTAAAGGGGGTAATCCGGCTATGTCAACATATATATAGCCAATTGCCAAACTAAATATCTACGCGAATGTTGAATTCAGTTATACTTTGAGTTATTTAATGTGAAAAATTTATTTCAAAAAGCGTATTTCAAAAATAATATTCCTTTTTCACCATGATGAAATTTAAAATAGTTTACAATGTTTACAGAAAGGACCAAATTCATATTTAAGATTTAACAAACTCTATTTTATAATAAGATATATTCTAATTCAATGTATGAAGAATATTTTGGAGGTAATTTTATCAGAATTTTATACGTTAATACCTGATTTTATCAATAAATATTTAATTTTATAAAAGTTACGAAGAATATACATATACATTATGATATTCTCTATCTCAAAGTTTTCTTCTCTTTTTATTATGTTATATACTTCATATTTTTTAAACTTACTATTAATTTCTAAGAATTAATTTCATTGCATTAAATTAAGATGAGCAGGTTAAATGTATTTAAAAAGGTTTAATTTATATTTGTTTTACAATAAATTTTATTAAAATAGAAATAAAATTAATAAACAAACTTATTCTTAACTAAGATGATAATAAGCATTTTCAAAAATGCAAACTTTTAATGTATACTAATAGTACACTTACATAAGAAAACATTTCAGAGAACATTTTGTGAAATGATAGGCTTATGAATTAAAAAAAAACTTATTTTGTTAATATTAAAGTTGCATAAAAATTTCCAACAGTGTCATTTATAGTAAACCAAATGAAGATGAAAAACTACATTCATTGGAGTTTAAATGAAAACAATTTAAATGAAATAAGAAATTAAGTGAATTTAGAAATTGAGTTTAAATGAAGTGAGATAAGATATATGTGTGTTTAATTACAGTACATCAATTAAAGAGTTCAAAATATTAGACAAAACATCAATTAAACTGGTATAATCTTTTCACGTTACATATGTAACTGAATGTTGATAATTTATTTATATCAAATATTATGTAAAATAAAAAAGCGTAAAGAAAGCTTGAAGTGACATTAGAATCGATAGAATAAATATTTTTAAGTTATATAACCAATATATTTTGATATTATAATGTATTACTAGCCACTGTAAATGCAACACCCTAAAAGAAGCATGCAAATAATATGAAATTTACAACATGCATTTGCGGAAGTGAGATACCCAAATGATTAGAATTTCAACGCAGACTCACATCATCCGCGCCTGAGGTACCACTTCGAATCCTTATTTAAGACTTGGAGATTTCGACGATTTCAAATTCAGCAATTGTGTTTTTGATCAACTATCCGACCTCGAGGAAGTACAGTGTCCTACCAAGATTGTGGATTATCTTTCAGGGAAATCGGTAGTTGTGTTGGATGAAACCAAACAACTGTAATGCGGATATGTGATTGTTGCATGCAGGAGGATATGACGCACCGACGAGTTCAATCACATTCACCTCAAAGCACCACTTCACGCAATGATAGGCAAATTGTGCGCATGACAGTGACAGATCTCTCAGCCTCATCACGAACCATAGCACACCACATTCAGTCTATAACACATCATCCAGTGTTTGCGCGTACCATTCAACGCTGCTTACATCAGAGTGGTCTGTCCGCAAGTTTTCTATTGCTTCGTCTACCCTTGACGCAGAAACACAGACGTCTCAACCGCAATGGTGCGATGAAAGAAAACTGCGGATGGCAGAATGTAATGAAACTGTCCTTACTGACAAGACACGCTTTTGTCTGAAACACCACGATAGTCGCATTCGAGTCTGGAGACCCCATGGAGAGTGTATGCTGAAAAACTGAGTTATGCACCGCCACCCTGGTCCTACATCGAGTATTTTAATATAGGGTGGTATTGGATATCACTCTCGCACTCCTCTCGTACGGTACCGGTACTTTAAACAGCCAGAGCTCTGAGGTGTTGGAATCAATTATCCTTCCTTACTTTCAGGGCTTACCCACAACTATATTTCAAGAGTACCCTCTTGATTAAAGAAGAACCCTTACACAATGCGTGACCACATGTGGCACGCATTGTGTAAGGGTTCTTCTTCAATCACTAGATTGAATTGCTTCCCTGGCTGGCTCGCTATCCGGATATTTCGCCGATAGAAAATCATTGAACAACCATGGACCACGTGTTGATTCAGATTATATCCCCAGGTGCCCCACCAGATCAACTTATGCCACGTGTAGAAGTTGTTTGGTCTGCTATATTCCAAGAACACATCCGAATTCTCTTTGAATCAATGCCGAGGCGTATGGAAGCGGTGATTTCCAATAATGGTGGCTACTGATTTTGGCAGGAGCCATACTTCATAGAAGTCTATAAATTTAATCATTTGATTCTTGGTCAACATGTTATCTACAAAATAAATGTTGTGATATCTTTTGTTTTTCTTGGTGTTGCAATTTGGGTGGCCAGCAGAGTGTTTAATTTTAAATGATGTGTTTTATTTTTATTATTTATCATACTGATGGATTTTTCATATTAATATATTTGGCATGCAGTACGACATTCTTTATATTTTGGATAAAACTCAATTTAAAATTTATGTTCTTTATAGTTATAGGTATTTTAGGAACTTTATAATTTGCTACAGGCTGGACTCTATTGGTCAACATAAATTTAATGGAAGTTTCAAAAGATCACTTCCAAGAAGCTTCAGATTTATTAATATCACAATATCTCTATCATTAATGCATGTTTTACAAATGCATCAAATATGATATGTCGTAAAATTTTCAAGTTATTTATATGATTGAACAATTCTGCATTGTACAATTTGTTTATTTTTTAATAAAATAACATTCTTTAATCAAGTCGTAAAATTTTAATATTGATTTAAAGATATTTCTTTGACGGATTCAAAGGTTTTTCAAATAAAAAAAACTAATTTAAAACAACTTAGCGCACTAATGTCTATGCTACATGTGAGTTACTTTGAGCAAGAAAAATCTTTATCAAACCTCATGAGTTTGTTTTACATAATATCATATTCTTATTTTAATTTTTATAATAATTCTTATAAATTAAACTTTTAAAATTTTCTTATAAAATCTTAAATCTTATTCTTATTAGGAATAATTAAAGTGTTTGCTCAATACTTTCCGACGGAAAATATTATGTTTTCCGAAAATTAAATGAAACCTATACTTCAAGTGTGGACGAAAAACATTATTTTCAATTATGTTATATTTATAATTGTATCAAATAATTTTTTATAATAGTATTCAAATATATCAAAAAGTAACACTTCATACTAATCTAAAATTATCCTCTAGCAAGTCCTTGACTCTTAAAATGCTGTTTACCAACAATATTCATTAATTCACTGCACTTTTAAGCGTATTAAAATCACGACCAAACATTTAAGTAGTGGCAATTTGGAGTTTAAGCAAGTTGGTATTAATTTATGTTAAATCACTTTGGTTGTTGTTGTTGTCGTGTGCCAGCCAGGCTGGCAATATGGGGTGCGCTACTCCACTTTTCCAACTGAACCATATTTGGTGTGGAGTCCGACTTCCTCAGTACACACATACCATAGGTACCCGTTTAGAGGGTAGGCAACCATTCACACACAAAGAAAGGACAAAGACAAGAAAGAGAGGGAGAGAAAACACATCCATGCCCGAGCCAGGATTCGAACCCAGGTCCCACCCATCTGTAGTCAGGTACGCTAACCACTAGACAGGTTGGGCGGCATCACTTTGGTTAAATGACTTAAATGCATTTCAATTTATTTAGCTCAAAAAGTTTTGCTACTTTTATTACAAGAGCTTCTTGAAGTGTCTTTAGCCTATCAAAATAAACGCATGAGAAAAAGTTTGAAGAAAATTTAAAAAAATTTAATTTCTAAAAGCGTAAATAAAGTACTTAAAACTATCTTAAGTTCGAAAAGAAATAGATTTGGCCCCATAATTGACTTCATTTCATTTTTATCATTTGAATTATCATCCGATTAATTACCTTAAGTTTGTTCTGTAAATGCTTTAAAAGTCATTTAATTATAAAAAAATTTAAAAAATATAGGCATGATTCATAACATCAATGAACAATAAGTAAGCCTTAAAACTAAAACAAATATTTTCAACATTATATATTAACATTAAATATTTTCAACATTATAACACATTTTCTATCGTAAAAAAGTTCTTATTTTTCTTTTATCTAGTGCTTAAGCTAAATATAATTTAAATTTAAATTTATTAAAAAAAATACAGTATGAGTGAGTTATAAGTAAGGAAAGGTGTCAAATGTGGAAGAGTTATTATAAAAATGACGTATATAACAAACTTCCTGATAATAGCCTAGAATAATTTTTTTTTCTTCAAGTAATGTGAAATATACTCATAACTTTTAAAATTCTGTGTATTAATGATATTAATATAATTTCAATTCCAGCTGTAAATTCTAACATATTTCATTATTTATCTTAATCTTACGAAAATACTTCTTGAGGGACATTTGAAATTTTTTTTTGACATCCTAATTCCTTATTCTTATGTATCAAAGTTGAATTCATTTATATTTTTATACCAACAAAAAATCTAATGAATTTAAAAAAATCTGTTTATTACTTTAGATTTGCTCCTTCATCGTAATGACTCAGTAACTTTTGGAATAAATTTATTGAATTAATATTGAGAATGAACTCGACCGTTCACCTTTAATATGTCTTATCGAAAAATACAATTCAGGAAACTACAAAAGTTATATGTAATTAGGCAGTGAATGTAATCTTGAAACGTCTAACAATGGCATCTACAATGAAGTTTCAATAATTATTCTGAATTCTTATTCATGAATCATGTATTGAATTTTATTATAAGGCATATTGAAGACCAATTCTTAAGTTGTTTCTCAAATTCTTTCAACAAGTTATTGAGAAAATTATTGATTTCCCCCTCCTCCTTTCAAAAAACGCAAGCTTGATTCAAATAAAAAGTTTAAGAATTATCTAGATTTTCTAAAGAATATGTTGATCTTAAAATAAATTCATATTAAAAGTTATGTGTTGGAAAATATGAAAGCACTTAAAAATTATAATGAAATGTATTATAATATTTTTGTACTTTTGAAATATTGGATACACATAAATATTAATAAATTTAATCGTAATAAAAATTAGAAAAAAAATCAGCTTTGATCTGTACAATGCAAGAATTGTGTAAAATAATAATATAAAAGTTAAAAGAATATTTATCATAAAAGGAAATGATTAAAAAATAAGTCTAAACTAAAATAGATAAATAACACTAAAATATTACAATTAAAGATAAAAAATAATGAAACAATAAAACACAATAATTTTATCCGATTTCCTGAAATTAATTTGTTTAAAAGGAAAGCATTTTATTTTTCATAATTTCTTCTGACATCTTTCCATAAATTTATTTTTTAAGAAACTTCTTTTATATTTATTTTAATTTGTTATAAAATACTTTAAAGTTTTGAATATCCAATAATTTTTCTTTATTGTAAAAGATATTTTAAAGTAAAAACGTATATAAAAAATCGGCGTATAAAATAATGCGGCGTGTGTAACTTTTAATTATTCAATAATAATTTAGACCACAATTGATTTTTTGTGGACTTATTCAATATATATGAATTTGATCCTGCAACGTTGTAACTTATTGTATTTAGGACATAAAATCTAAAGTTTGATAACTTCATCAAATAGACATCAAATGTATTGATCAGATACTAAAATTAATTTTCGAAATGCTTATTGATTACTTACTATTTGAAAGCTATGCTAATGAAAGCAAATTTTAAAAACTCATTAAACAATAAAGAAAAGTTCATTCTTAGACTGGAACAAAAATTTAAAATTTTTAATCATTCTCCCAAATATAATATCAAAAGATGTTTCTATATGGTCACTGAGTTACAGAAAAGTATTTTGTTTTAAAAGAAATATCAACCTTTTAATTATTATTAGTTTTTCTTTTTTTTGAGCTCATTATTTTTATTTATATAACATAAGTAATTATGATTTTTTCTCAAATATCTCTCTTAAGAATGTCTTTAAAATCAACATTAATAGATTTTTGCAATGTTTTGTAAGTTATATAACATTATTGTTTTAGACAAATTGTAGATACATTTGGTTATATTTTGGTTCATCATCATATGGTCATCACCAGTTTACTAAATCCTAGACTTTGTAATAAGAATCTTAATAATGATTACAATTTTAAAGCACATTCGGACAATTCATAAAACTTGTATTATTTGCAAGTTATTTGCTTCACTTTTAAAATTAAAATGTTAGTTTCTTACGTGGAAATAAACTGGTCAAATGTTATTCCTATTTTTTTACCTGTTTTTTTATTGTAGCAAAAAATATATACTTTATTTCCATAATCCTATTTCATTTTCAGTTTTATAGTGTAATAAGATTCTATTCGAATTTATCTTTAGACAAATTTTAACGTTCTGTGTAATTTTAAAGCTTTTAAATTCTACCTATACAAATCTTCCTAAACATTTTTTATCGAATTCCTTATAAATATTTTAACCAAATTCAAAAATAAATTAAAACCAAATGTGTTCCGACCTTCGAGTCACCCCGTAAGGCTTTTGAAGAAAAGGACGTGAGAATGACGAAAGAGT
This sequence comes from Latrodectus geometricus, assembly GCA_026290005.1. Taxonomy (NCBI): domain Eukaryota; kingdom Metazoa; phylum Arthropoda; class Arachnida; order Araneae; family Theridiidae; genus Latrodectus; species Latrodectus geometricus. The sequence continues at coordinate 56,474 of JAPDSC010013504.1, read as the reverse complement.
ATTAAGACCCATTTTAGATACAGCAACCCTAAACTCAGGTCGTTATCGCTACATTAAATTTGCAAGGACTAAAGATTCTTCTTCTGAATCTTGGGGAGGGCAATTTCTTGAGCGATGTGGGCAAATATTAATACGAGGTTCACTCACAATATTTAATTCTCTTCCTCTCCTCAAATGCGCTGAAGTTAAAAGCTAATGACCAGGAATTAAATGTTTATTGGTAGAAAAGGAGTAATTAGTAGATAGGGTAAGTACAGAAGTTCAATTTAATGTTCTAGAACGAATAGTCTGTTTAATTTATGTAAACAGTCTTATTTTCAAGTATGAACTTTTACTGTAAGCATAATTAAATTTCTGTGGCTATTATATTATGAGGACTTTGCAATACTTATTGAAATAAATAAATTATAAATGCTTTGTTTAACTACATATTAAAAACTCTTGCTTATTATTTATTTTAGAAAATATTATATTATTCATTTAATATATTTTCATAAATTTTAAATTATGTACATCTAAATGTACTTTGTTTTAATATGATCAATATAAAGTTTTACATTCTGTATTATTATTGATAGTAAAGTTTTATCTAAAAGCAATTGATTAATATTGAATAATAAAGGAGTATAACATAGTACATAACTTTTCACAAATTTAGTTTTAATATGGCTTATTAAACAAACACACACGCGCGCACACACACACACACACACACACACACACACACA
>JAPDSC010013504.1:33332-45746 GCA_026290005.1 Latrodectus geometricus | reverse complement strand
TAACATTTATTGTAGTATTAGTCTCATATCTAATAGGAATTAATTTAATGGAATTAGTTGATGTAACTATAACTAGTACTTATTTTCTGATGAAATTTGAAACATACAACACATTTCCTGATTAATTACAATAATTGGATATAATGTTTAGTTTAAGAGTTATAGATAATGTGTCTGAAAGCTTTCTATAACAGATGAAGCAGAAAAGCATATTACTTGGAGGGATTCTGAAAATCCAACTAAATAATTCAATATTAAAAGCTTTTTCTTACTTATGGTAATAAGCGTAACATACTTTAACTATTATAATTTGTTCTTATATACTTTTGATTACATATAGTTAAATTAAGCCAATAATGTCAAAATTACAATGTGCAGGAAATAACCAATTCCAAGATGATCATTAAAAAAACATAAATCTGTTCAATCACCTAATTAGATATTAAAAATATATATCGATGTTTAAAACCTTACATTCCCATAAAACGAGAAAAATGTTTATACAATTGAGTTATAAGTATTAACCTAAAATTAATATTATTTAATTAATCTAAAATAATTTAATTGAAAAAAAAATTTTCAAATGTGTTTTTTATAAATGTGTCAAAAGTTTGGTTTTTATATAAGACAATAATTAAGTTCCTATGTTAAAAAATTTCAAAGAGCTTTTTATATTGAAAACTATGAATTTTCTTTGTCTAAGATGGCACTGCTTTGAATACATTATTACGTTTTATCACATTGGCAATAATTAAAGCTCTAGTTTTAAAATAAAGACTCCTCACTAACTAGATTTGTGACAAAATTTGCAGAATAAATAAGTAAATATCTTATTTAAAATCAATATTTAATTATAGTTCAGTAAATAATACTTTAAAAAAGGCACTTTTCAAAATATTAATGTACCTTTTGGTAAAGAAAATTTATTTATTTAATGTTGTTTAGAATTAAAAAGTTTTAAATCACAATAATTACTCAATGTATATTTTGAAAGCCCTGTAAATTTATTGTAATCACACAATTCCGATAAAAAATTCGCTTTTTTTATGATAAATTTTCAAATAATAACAAATATGCATTTGTTTAACATCCATTTCAAAAAAAGAATTAAAAAAAAGACTGCTTAAATTTTTAACTTTACTGAAGTATTATAAGCAATTCTGTATCATCAGAACATAGCATGAGTATATGTTGAATTTCATGTAAAGTTTTCAAGAAAAAATAAGTTGTAAATAATAATATTAACAAAATAAATTTCATGACTATTCATAGATATAGATTTATAATTGGAAATACTAAATGTCAGATATACATTTTATTGACATTAAGGATTTAAAATTTGTTTGCTATTCCTATTATAACAACTTTTGAATTGAAAAATTGAATTATCTATGTGTGCTTATTGGTAATTATACAGACAATGTATTCATATTAGTGCAAAATGTAGACAGCAATATTTTCTTGGATTTAAGTACTTCAATAATTCCTAATGTAAATACTTTTAAATCTTATTAAAAGCTAAGGAATAATAGAAGTGTAATAACACAATATCATAATAATACCACTTTCCTTTATGTAGTTAAAACTCGAAAGAATTGAAATCAAAATAATCAGATATATAAATGTGTTCTTATTTAAATCCCTAACATAGTGAATTTTATGATTTTAAAATACTTTATATTTTTAAAATTTTATTGCATTTAAGGCACAAAATGCTTCAAAAAAGCAATTTAAAATATATTTTAATAAAAACAAAAATATTTTGATATTATTATTAAAAAATAAAAAAATACAAATCTCTGTAAGATTTATTCCAAGATTTAAATTTTTAAACTAACATTTAATTTTTTATTTATATGAAAATTATAATATTTAACTCTAAAGGTATTCCTTTTAAAGTTTAATAATACACATTAAAGAATGATTAAATTAAAAGTTTATAGAGATTTATAAGAAATAGTTTTTAACAAATTTATAGAGGTTATTTATAAACAATTTAAATGTAACGTAAAAATATTTTATAAATGAGTGAATCTCATAAACATAAAAAATAATTTATATTTATAAAACGAGTTTCAGCTGCTACAGATTTTAAAAACATTAATTTCTACTCCAAAAATAATATATTTATTTTATAAGTGTATAATTACTTTGTCTTCTGAAAATATATCATTCAATCATTAAGTAGAAAATTATAAGGAGATCAAAAATAATTTATTTAATAAAGTTTTTAAATTAATATGATTTAATATTTGAATGCAAGAAAACTAATGTATAAAAAATTTTCTTCCAGAAAATATAGAAATCTTTTGATTTTTGATTTTAAAAAGGAATTTCCTTACATCAAAAAATACATTTTATTTTCTAAATAGAAAAATATTATTAAGAATTTTTTCTCTTCCCCGAAACAATTATAAGATTTTGAAAGCCCTACTTTAAAGAGCTCAATTTTACATCCGAATCCACTTTATTTTATTGCGAAATCTAATGAAGTTCAAATAAAAAAAGTTAAGAAAAGTATTTCTATTATCAATTTTGAGTTTTAGATTATGATTATAAAATTTTATTTTTATTATACATTTATAAAAAAGAAATAAATATACATATTTCAAGATTTTAAAATGATAGCTATTTTCAATAAAACGTATTTATTTCATTAAATACATTTTAGTTTACTTTTACGGGTGTAATTTGATAATTATTTACGGAAATTATTGTATTGTAATATGTTTGAGATGAGAAGTAAATATTAGAGTATTTTTACGATAAAGTTAATCAGAAATATATTTTCAATAAATGATTATATGTTTCATTTTTAAATTTCATGTTCATTATTAAATAAATAACTAATACATAATAATAAAATAATATATTTAAAAAAACTAAAAAATTTTTTATGAATACTAGAATACTAAAAAATTATATTTATATCTAATGTTGTTAAATTTTAGTAAATCACTGAAAATAAAATGATCATACAAATAAAGAAAAATCATATTTATAAAATAAAATTACTTCTAATAATAATTAAATAATTCAGCTCATCAATGAATTCATAATAAGAAAATTCTATATTTTCCCAAACAATATATTTCAATATACAACAGTTATATACTTTTCCAAAATTATTGCTTATTTATTTGAATTATTTTAAGAAATTCGGTAACGCTTCAGAACATTTATGAATAATTAATTTTATTCTATTATATTTGCTACAGATAACATACCAATAATACTATAAAATATTTTTTAAGAATATTTTGTCTTTTATATTGTCAAGATTTATTCAAGATAGAAAAATATTATTATAACAAATTATTTATAACAAAAACTAATAAACACTTTTCAATCCACATATATTTATATTTTTGTAATAAATTCTTTTTTTACGGAAATTTTGCTGAAGACGTTTTGTTGATTCTTATATTTTGAAATAATTTCATGGATTTATATCAAATTAAAAAAATATTTTTTATTGCTCGAAGTTAAAATGCAATGAATAACAATTTTTCAATGTAATAAAGTTAAATGTATGCATTTCATAGATTTCAGCTACTGAAATATTAGAAGATTTTACATTTATTATGTAATCTATTTTTTTCAAGTATTAACTGAAGGAATTTATTATTCAAAACATCTTAGAATTTATCACTAAAATATATTTGTGTGTTAAATAATATAATAAATATAATTACATAATTGTGTCAATAACATTTTTCGAGAATTGGGAATATTTCATGAATGTTTTCTATTTAAAAATCCTTCTTATTTTTTCATATCATTTTTATTTAATAATCTATACAAATTTGCAGTTTCATAATCTATAGGAATAACATTTATACATATAGCAAAATTTCAAAAGATTTTGATTAATCCTTATATTACGATGACAGATATCAGTTTACAGGTATTTACAGATATAAGATAACAAGTAGTTTTTCTTTAATCTTGAAATCATCTCACTTAAACTAAACGTTATCTACATAAACATTTAAAAATTATTCTTATTTATGAATCTTCTTCAGGCTTATTTAAAATAAAATCCTTCTTTTCGATTCTTGAAATTATTTTTAGTAAAATACATCATTAATAAAATGAATGATACAGAATTATGTATTTAATCTAATAAAAAATTAATAAAATATTAAAAAATTAAAACATTTATATAACGTAAAACTAAAAGAATTTTAACCATATTTTGGTTTTTTAAAAATACAATACAAATAATAAAAAGGTTTCTATTAAAAAATTTATAATCTAGTCAAATAACTTAACTTTTAGTTGAGCAAATAAGTATAGCTTAGTTTGAATAACTAAGTAAAAAAATTAATAAATATATTTGATTTAGAGCATTAAAAATTATTTTGATTTAATCTAAATCCAGAAAAAAGGAAATGTTCTGAGCTTTCGTAAATTGTTATAAATTAATATGATAATATTATTTCTCTGTATGGAGTTAATGCTTACGTTATTATTGTTGTTACATTATTAATTTAATATCAAATATGCTCACATGAATAATTTAATTGATAATTTTGCTATCTATAATAAATAAATAAATGCCAAATGTTTATCAATATTTAAATATTGTTAACAAATGGATATTTGTTTAATATATATTTTATAACAAATATCTTTATATATTTATATGTATATATATATATATATATATATATATATATATATATATATATATGACATTTGATAAATAACCTTAATGTAGTTTAAATAATTATTATAGGAATTTTGGAATTTTTCCAATATTTAATCTTATTCAAACTAAAAATTATTACAATATTTATCTTTAAAGTTAAATTACATTACAAAGTTCAAGGAGAATAAAGTGAAAGAACATAGAAATTAAATTGAAAAGGATTCTTTTATGAAACATTAGACTATTATCGCTGCATTAAATCTACTCAGATCATATTTCTTAAGAGAATAATTCCTTCAATGATTCAATGATACAGATGAATATTAATGTGAATTTGCTTTAATATTAATCTTATCTTCCCTTGAACATAAATATTAAATTAGAAAGCTAAAAAAGTCTTTATGTCAATTGCAAGCAAATATATTTTTTTCTTTTATAAAATTTAATAGATGAAATATTTACTGAAATAAACTTTTTAAAAAATATATATTGTAATAAAATTTAGAGCATAGTACATTTAATAGAGCAATAATGGAATTTATTTGCGATGAGAGTAAATTATTAATTATAATTTATGAATATTTATGTTTAAAATGTCCATATGAATTTAACTTCGTATATTGAAAATGATTCTCACATTTATATTTAAAATATTCACGTTACCTTTGAAGTCCTAATTAAATATCCAGATTCTAAATTAAGTGGTTTCTTGCACACAGCACACATATTTTATAAATACTTTTTTCAACAAACATCTTCTAAATTTAACATTACTAGTAACCATGGCATGTTGAAAATTTTTCTGAAACGAAAACAAAAATTGTGATGACATTTGACTTTTATAATTTTTTAAATTTATGGAATGCTACGAATGTAATCACTTTTTATTCATGAGAATACGTTAAATACAAGTTAGCATAAAAATATTTTATATGATAACTCAGATTTGTTCGTTTTAGAAAGACTCTCATTCTTCTGGTAATGAAATTTCTTAACAGTTAAACAGTATTTCTGAATTTATATTAAATCAATGTTCATGTGTATAAAGATTATTAAATAATTATTAATAATAATCACATTCAACAATCAATGAAATTACTCTGTTCTAAAAGTTTATTATTGAAAATTGCTAACTAAAACAGATAATGTAGTTTATTTTATAGGAAAAAGATTATAAATTGGAAAAAAAACAAGTCATTTAATATATATTTTGATAATATTCAGTATTTTTATCAATGAAATGTAGGATAAGAAATAAGAAATGTCATATGAAATATTAGTATGTTTAAAGCAATATACAATAAAAATAAAAGCAACGAATAAGATATATCTTCTATCATAGAATTCAATTTCTTCATATTGAGATATATGATTAAAACCAAATCTTTTTTCATTAAGTACTTATTTGAAAATTCAAATTTCCAGGGATGGATTCTATAAAGATTGTTAAATTATATTCTTGACAAACTCTTCTTTTGTGTAAAAATATAATATTATTATGCATAGGGGCTATTGTTATTATTTTCCTTATTACTACTAAGAAAATAATCTTGGCTATTCTTACATTAGTTAATATTTAAATTTCTCAAATTAGAAAGCCTTCATAGATATTTTAAAAGAATGAATATTCTGTTCTCACAAATACTAATTAAATAATATTCAATCAATTAATAAATTAATAACACAATTTGAATAAAATTTTATTCATTGTGTAATATGAAAAAAAGAAGTTAACATGAAGATAGGAAATATATCAGTTATATATAAATTAGAAAATAAAACATTATCGATACAATATACCAATATACATATTTGTATTGACATTTATTTGTATTTTGTTTCTATAAGGAGTTTTCATAAGTAAAGTATATTTGTTTATTGTATTAGTTTACACATGTAACATAGTTCATTAAAGATATTAAGATACTTTTGATTTAAACATTGATCAATTATACTATCCTTGATTTGAATTTCAGATTTTTTGTGTCGATGTATTAATAATCATTTTTTAATAAAATCAAATAATAATTTATTAACCAAGTCAAAGCTAGTAATCAGAGTTTTCTGTTGTTCTGGGTCATTTTCTGACCAAAATGACCTCCTACTACTTATCTGACTTAAATTATTTCAACATAATTGTAAAGTGCAAATTATACAACCCTTTAAATGACAATTTCTGGAGAAGTAAGCATTTTCTTAAATTATCCATTCGAATACTTCCTAATTTATATTATAAGTTTAGAATTTAATTTAATTAGATTTTTCTATTTATGTTAGTGTCTCAAATGCATGAATTTGTAAGATAAGCATTTAAAGATCATTTTGAATAAGTTTTCTTAGAATAATTACTGAAAAAAACAAATTAAATATTTTTAATTTGTAAAAATAAAGACACTTTAAAATGAGTTTTAAATTAGAAAAGTGCTACGTCTGTGTTGAAACTATTTAAAGTCCACCTATTATATTTTCATTTTCTATGTTACATTCCTTCTCTAATAAAAGGATTAACTTAGAAAGATTGTAATTATTTAGTTTCTAAATGTAGTAACATTTTAAGTATATGTAATGTTTAATCAATGAAAGCTGATGATTTTAATCTTCATTATATTGCATATTCTCCATAATGCTATATATATATATATATATATATATATATATATATATATATATATATAATTATGGAGATTAACTACAAAGGGGAATATAAACTTTTTATTTATTTTCCAATAATCTATATTCGGTGTGTTCAAGCTTTCATTGTTAATATTCGTTTTCCAATTATTATTATTATATTCCCGCAGAAAGAAAACCCTAACTATAAATAAATTTATTATTAAACATATCTGAACAATACCATATGGTATATCATTTGTTAAATAAATAAGTGAACTGTAAAAACCTAAAAGATTCGATTATAAATTGTTAGCGCTACATTAAGTTTTGCACAGACAAAAGCATACTCTTCGAATCTTAGTAGTACATGGTCTAGGGCAATTAAAGTGATTTGTTAATGCGAAATTTCCTACAGCACATTGACTTCTTAAAGCTTGATGCGTTGAAATTAAAAGTCAACGTTTCGGAATTAAAGTTACTCTTTTAGGATTAGATGCGAAGAAGGTAATATTGAACTAATTACTTTCTTAAGTTAATATCTTCGTATTTATATTTTATTCATTGAATAAATTAATAATAATCCATTAATGTGTACCAGATGGGACTAGTTGTTTATTGATTTGCTTCAATTAATTACAGTTTTGTAAGGTAGAATGGAAGTTATTGTAAATTTTACCAATGTAAATTTGCATTTAGATAGATAGATTTAGATAGAGATATATATTATACAATAAATTATAAGTAATAAACTGTACAGTTTACCAGTAAGCATATTACAAGTAACATGACTTTCAAAATATAAAATAACAAAACAATACAAGAATTTGCATTTTTTAATTATTTCATTTTCCGTAATTTTGTATACTTTAAGCAATTAGATCAGTAACCTATATCTCAAAAAATAATTAATATTATGATTCACGATAATTTATATTATTATATACAAAATTATAATAAGCAGAATAGGGAGTTAATAATGAAAACAATAATATAAATATTTTAAATGTCATTTAATACAATTATTTAAAATGACAATGTTGCAAATTTTCCCTGGGAATAATTATTATTACAATTAAAAAGTAAAATTAATACATAACTACACCTAATGTAGTAGGTGATGATAAAATCACTTAAATGAATTAATGTATTTAATCATAACAAAGTATAATAAATCAAAATACCCAGGTGTATATGAATTCATACAATAAAATGATTTAGGAAACTGAAACTTGATAATCTATACATAAATTATATTACGAATTATTTTGGAAATTGCAGAGAAAGCATTTTAATTTTGAAGTTACTTTCTTAATTTGGAATTAAATTATTTTAATAGGAATATTTTTAAGTCCTTGTACTAATTTTAAAATTCTATATAATTACTAATGATGTTAAAAGAATTTCGTTGCAGAATTTAATGAAAAGAATAATAACTTTAGAAATGTATCTGTACATTAACTTTTATAGAATAAATAACGTTTTAACTTAATTCATTCACGTTCTGCAGAATTTAAATTTTTTTCATTATATTTTTACAAATAACACTACATAAATTATTAAAATAGTGAAATACTAAATTAATAGGGAGACAATAAATTTATCACAATATAGTTAATATGTAAATATTCAATCAAAGTTATTTTTATTTAAAGTGATAGTTAAATAAATTTTGTAATAAACATAATATTTATTGCTATATATTTTTTTATATTCTAGTAGCAGGAATTTTCTACTTATTCGATATAAAATATTTTTATATTTTATATCAATATAAAAAATCATGAATATTTTTGGCTTTTTTAAATGAGCCAATGGAAATTTGATTTTTAATTTACAGTGTATATAAAACGAAACAAAAAAAGAAAGAAATTTTAAAACTATAATATTTTAAAAACAGACCTATATTTACTGAAATATTATTATATGTATTTAAAGAATTTTTATTACTACAGAATATTTTTGTATATTAATTATTTTAAAATTGTATATGCTTCAGTACGAAATTTTCAGACACATACAACGCTCCTCAAAGTACCAAAATTATAATATCTCACAATAATCATTAAAGTAATTGTCTAATACACACACACACACACACACACACACACACACACACACACACACACACACACACACACACACACACACACACAAATGAGTTCTTCTGTAATTTTTTAAAAGTTGCTATCAAATTCCTTTTTCGTTTGCAGACAAAATCAAAAAGGTATTTTTAATTTTATTTCGTTTTCCATTTCTACTGAATGATTGTATTGCATTCATTTTAAACAGTACCTAAGCACAGTAGTTGTTACTAATTAATAAAATGAGTAAATTCTGTTATATAAACACCAAAATGCAAATGACTGTTGTTATGAGATTTTTATGCAGATAAGAAAAATATCGAAAGTACGAAATCAGATAGGTTTTTAAGCCATTTAACATACGTTGGAATATTAATAAAGTAAAATCATACATGAATAAGTAGAAAACTGAATAATAATATGTAATTCAAAGTAATGATGGTAAAATATTGCTTCAAAGTGAATAAAACAACAGCCCAGGACTGTTTTTAAACCAAATTCCTAATTATTAAGGTAAATTTAAATGCTAACAAGAGTAAGAATAATGAGAATGAGACTTGTTTTTCAAGTTTGTAGATTTTAAGATTAAAAAAAAAAAAGTCTTGCTTCTTCTAAAAAATTGAGCTTTTATGTACTCTTAGTACACAAAAAAAGAAAGGTCAAAGATTTTATTAATCAAGTTTTCAAATAAGTTTCTATTTTTTTTACAAATTTAAAAAGAAATAAAAATTTAAATACGACGAAAATGTTTCTAATTTTAATTAATTACATAAGCGATAGCATGCCTTTTAACATTTGCTAGCTATCAAGTTCATGTATTACATTGTCTATGAGACAAAAACGTATCATTTAGAATGCATAGCTTAGATACATGTTTTCTTTTTAAAAATTTAAAGTCAGAGCGGGATAATCTTAGAAATAAGGGACTAATAAAAATACCTATAATATTTTCTGTTTTTGGAAAACTTACGAATAATTAAAACTGCTATAAAATCGTATAAAAAGAATTTAAAAAACCAGTTTTCTTAATTTTTTTCAATGATTAAAAACATTGATGTAAACCTGTTTCTTAATAAAACAAAGGCTTTAAGTGTAATTCAAGGCTATAGTATAATGATAGCAATACTGATATTTTAGATTGATCACTATAACAACCACTAATACACTGATTGCAAATTAAACTGCAGAATATATATACATAAATATATATATATCATTTTCTTATGGTTTATAATTATTACAAGAGTTAAATAGAAGCAGACGTAACTATAAGCGCTTAGAAAACTAAACAGGGTTTTTCTTATTAAATATTTTTCCAAATTTACAAAAAGAGCTTATATCAATAACTAAATATGTATGTTTGTGATTTTGGTTATTCAAATTACATAATAACAGTTGTTTTATTATAAGCATAATGAAACTTGAATCATAAAAATAATTCTACAAGGCTTGTTACAATTACATGATTAATCTATTGAATACTCTATACTTTGTAGAAAGTAATTTATTCATAAAAAATTTCAAATATGAATCTAAATCTATACATGAGTTTTCTTTTCCATTATAACATAAATTGACAATTTTAAAATTATACCAAACTTAGCTATACTTTAAATTGTCTTAAACCAATATGCTTAGAGTACAATATTAAATATATTAATACTCATATATCTAAAATCCAAATATATTTGAAATTATGAGGTAATTCCAATTCAAATTGTCAAAAACGCCATACATACATTTTAATTCTTTTCCATTGCATTAATATATAATTTTGTTCATAATTATTTTGAAGTTTTATTTATCATTTATTATAGAGCGAAAATAATATAGCAATGTATTTAATATTATATGATAAAATATATTTCAGAATAGCATAGTAATGAACTTCAATAAGAAGAAGAAGAATTAACTTATTATCTTTGAGGCTGGTAAAAGAAAATTGAGTTAAGTATAAAAACTGAAAGGAATGATTTTTCATATATATTACAAAAGACTCATAAATAGTTTCTAAAAGTATTTTTTATAAAAAAAATAGATTAAATATCAATAAAAATCTGAAAGAGAATAATAGATAAATTTAAACAAAAATTGGCATGTTTACATATATTTTATAAGATCATATTTATACCATGACTTCATAAAATAAATATACTTTTTAAAACAGGTAAATCAAATATTATTAAAAAATGTATATATACTTTAAAAATTAAAAATTTTGTAAGGGAAGACTAGTTTATTTGCTTCATTTCCGTGAACATTTTTTGTATTTGTATTTAAGTAGTAATAATTAGAAACATAACCAGAATGTTGTATTTGTATTAGCATCAATTAGACTGATATAAATTTCTTAAAGACTGAGCTTTTTGAAAAAATAAATATTATTTGGGAATAAAATATTTTTATTGCTCTTAACATGAAAAGCAAAATTGATTGCTTTATATTTTTGCCACTATATCAGTTATGAAAATCTCAGTAGTTGGTTGAGTTTGAAAAATAATAACCTCCTCTATAAAGTAATTAATTATCTTTGTAATATTAAAAAAATTAAGATTTGTCTGGAAAAAAAATCTGTGACATCATTATTAATAACAAATTTAATTAAAATGTAACTAGACTGTGATTTTGTTTCGTAATTGTAATCATCAAAACTGAATAGGTACTTGGCTGTTATAAATGTTAATAATTAAATTAAAGTGCACATTTAATAGAACTGTTATAATTTTCTAAAATAATTCTCTACACCATAAAAAAGAAATAAAAAAACTAATTGTCTGGTTATTTAAACAACTAACATTATAAAAAATATTTTTTACAATCAATTTAATGAGAAAGTATAATTATTTTCTTATATTTTTCATAATAATGAAACTTTTATGAGGTTTATCTATAATCACTGTAATAATAATTGTGTTGAATAAATGTCTAAGGTTAAAATTAATACATATATGTAAAATAATTATTGTAAATAAATAATAAAAAGAAAAATTAATTAAGTTCGTCGTAAAGAAAATTAACTGCCATTAGATACACATTCTTTCAGCATTTTTGTTAAAGTATGATAAT
>JAPDSC010013504.1:0-33232 GCA_026290005.1 Latrodectus geometricus | reverse complement strand
TTGTTAATCACTGCCCTGACAGAATGCCTAAAATAAGCAGTAAAGTTTATTGATACATGACATATACTAAACAACAATATTTGTATTTTTACTAAAATGCACAGGTATTCTAAGTAAATTATAATCTTATAGAACATATTCATTTCAATTTTAGAGCAAACAAGCTGGTCATCTTAGAAAGAAAGGTTTCTTAACGAAAATTAGAATAACACTGTATAGTTTCTTCCATTAAGATTAAGTTTACTAAACCAATGTTTTTAATTTTTTATGCATAATCATTATGAGTTACTCAGTTTCTTGAAAATTTGCAATGATTGTATTAATATTTTATGTCATATTTTTGTAATTTTAATACTATGAAATCATAATTTAAAGAAAGTGAACTATGAACATATTTTTGATTTGATTATGAGCTTAAATGAAAACTAAGCAAACTAATGTAATTTAAAAGAATTGTTCTTTTTTTTAAGTAAAATTTCTCTTGTTTAGTTCACTCACATAATTGAAAAATTATATCATTAAAGCACCTATATGTGTATTAAAGTTTCTCCTAGGCAGATTGGTCCAGACTTTTTTAATTAAAACTCTTAAAATACATATAAATTTATTTTTAAGTATTAGATAAAAAAAGTATGGGTTCGTTACTGAAATTCAAATAATTAAAATAAAGCAAATACTTTTTGATTTTAACACTTTATTCAAAAATTTAATAACAGAAAAACTTGTTAAATTTACAAACAAATATTCAATATTTTAAAAAATACATTTATAAAATTGAGATTTTTTTAGCTTTCATTAGGCCATTAATAATATTTATTAATTTAGATCCAGATTCTTTTGAATGTTCTTCGGTCGTAAATATTACGGAAACTACTAATTAAAAATCATAAAATTACCTACTTTTTAATTAATGATAAATTGTGTCCTTTAACTAGAAATGAAAGCTATAGATGCTATTTTTAAAAAAATTACAGGATATTGAATCACACAAATATAAAGTATTTTGTTATTTCATAAATTACTTTACTTTTAAAGACAAATACAATTTCTATAGTGATAAAGACTTTCAATTGCTAAAATAAATAATATGAGTTAATGTTAATCATCATACAAATTAGAGACAAAATATAAAAATCAATGAAAATAGGAAAAACTATTTAGTAATCAGCGATAAATTTAAATAAGTACTTTATCGTTTATGACAATAAAACACATCAAAACTTATAAAAAAAAATCAAAAAAAATCTCAATAATTTTATAAAAAAAATGCATTATAACTTTCTAACACTTTTAGTAAAATCTACAAAATGTCTAATATGCTTAACTTTTAATGAAATTTTAAAAGAGCTGTCTTCTGAGCATTTAACTATGTATTAGCTGAATATTCATTTTGAAATTTTCCTATTCATTTGTGGGAACATGTATCAAGAATCAATTATAGGGGAAAAAGTTTGAAAATATATTGACCTTTTTGAATATACTAATACCTAATAATTAAAAGAAAACCATATGCATCATAATATGGTTTGTTATAAAGAATATCTAACAAAATTGCTAATAAAAAGATTATTATTATATAACACAAACGATTATTACTTTATTATTATTATATATAAATATAAATGGTAGAAAACAGCATTTTTATTTACAGTGAAAAATAATTACAGTATATTACCTATAACGTAAGGTTTACAGAAACAGTCATTACTAAAACGTCTTCACTTTTATTCATCACTAAAATAATTAAAAAAATTCACAGCAATCCTAAATTAAATTAAATCTAAACCATTCAAATTCCGTCTAGAGCATACTATATATCTACTTCAGTACAATCTTTTTATCTGATGTTACACTTTTAGTATCTTTTAGTCCTGGTATTATTTATGACATTTTCGATATTTCCGTACACCTTCCAACCAATTTGCAGACCATAATAAAATGTTTTTTACTTTTCAATTGTATATAAACACGTATCAGTAGAAACGCTTATAATGATGATTAGATTAAAAGTTGTAAATAGCAAGGCTTTCCTTCCCTTTAAATCATTGTTACTTTAATGACTTAGTTGTTTTTTTGACTTAGTTATTTAATTAACATGTATAGGTGGGAATACAAGTATTTAATTTTAAATAATAGTAAGAAAAGATTGATTAATCGCAAACCATACTACATTATATGTTTATAATTATTTACTTAATAAAAACTTGATGGAAGTTTATATTAAGTAAACAATTATATACGTAATGTAGAATCGTTTGATTGTGATCTATCTTTCCTTACTATTTTCGAATGTGTAGTGCATACTTTTAGCACTTTAAAAAGAGATCACTGGGTATCTTTCTCATTTTTTGACTAAACATTATTAGTTATTTTCAGATATATGTCCATATTTAGGAAATATCGATATTATTGGAATTTAAAATTAGATTTCAAGTACATTTTCATTCATAATTAAGGGTTTCCTAAGCAATAATTTCAAGTCTTACACTTAACCAAGCTACGATCATATATCACCAAAGAGCATAAATGACCATTTAAACTTGGAATTAAATTATTACATTCATTCGAAACTTATAACTATGCATCTCGGCATATATTTAAATGAATGAAACAGAGGAGAGAAGGAGCGGTAAAGCTCCTATTATGGTTTATTATCGCTACATTAAGTTTGCACGAACTAAAGCTTTTACTCTTATTCTTAGAGGAACATGTGCTTAGGAGATTAGAGTGATATGTTAAGGCATAATTTGCTTTTACTATTTTCATTCTCATACGATATGAGATGAGGTAAAAGCCCACCTCTTAGAATTAAATGTTTATATCAAGATTAAATGACCTTGTGAGAAACATGTAAACGCTGTAAATATAAATTAATGCTCAAATGTGCATAATCAGTTTATATCTTAATACTTTATTAACAATAAATGATCGTTATTTGATAAATATGAGGCATGTTAAGTTATATTTTTGTTACTTAGGTGGTTTTAGTATTATTTATGAACTTTTAATTAAAATGACTTTAAAGTAACATGTGTTATTTTACGATATTTCT
This sequence comes from Latrodectus geometricus, assembly GCA_026290005.1. Taxonomy (NCBI): domain Eukaryota; kingdom Metazoa; phylum Arthropoda; class Arachnida; order Araneae; family Theridiidae; genus Latrodectus; species Latrodectus geometricus. The sequence goes on along the minus strand of JAPDSC010013504.1, from coordinate 30,180 downwards.
ATAAAATATATCAGAATATTTATAAATTATGTCAGCATTTTTAAATAAACTCCTAAAACAATAAGGAGACGTTGGGCGTTCGGTAAGAAACAACTCTATAATTGGCAAATATTTTAACAAAATTGAAATAAAAGAAGTTAAAAAAGGAGATTTTTTAAAAATAAAGCAAATATTTTCTGTATTGTGGAAAGCAACTTGTGTTAAATAAGCAATCAAAAATGGTCTGCTTCATTCCTTTTTAAAGACTGGATTAAAAACATGTAAGACTAGTTGAATATTTTGTAACAATGAAAGCAATATTTCAATGACATGGTTTAGATAAATTGCTAATTTAAATAACCATTAGTCATCAGAGCTATAAAAAACATAAACTGCTTTAAATGAAGACTAGAAGTGACTCTAAATGCTCTTTTCGATCATTATGCAATCGATATTTGGAATATGAAAATGTTAACGGAAAGTAAGGACAATGTCTCTGCTCCTAATGGCACGCAATAGATATTCGAACTTAATACTAGTGATCAGAAGAATCAATAAAACACTTAATTATTGCAACATCATAAGAAATATCTGAATTTTTAATCAAATTATTCAAAGCAAACTTCATCCTATGGATTTGAATGCTGGCAAACTTATTGTTTGTGTACATTTATGCTGTCCGGGGAACATGGACACAGCAGCATTTCATATAAATAAATGAGAAGTAGAGCAATGTACTGCTCATGGATGAATCTCATTTCAATGTAAAAACAACAATGGGCGGATTCTCACCTGGAAACAGTCTGGTACTCGTAATAATATTGAATTATTGCAAAGTGATCTGATTTGGTGGACGAGGTTTGATGATTTGTGCCAATATTTTTATGATACCCACATCAATCTGTATATTATCAGACAAGAAGAATTAGGAATTCAACTTGTGAATAATTGATTCATTTTCTGAGCAATTATTCGATTTGAACAATTATTCAAATCCTTCTTAGGGATTGACTTGGCATATTTCAGAGACCTAAATTGTATAGAATATGTTTAGTGCATATTATGCAAAATAATTACTATAAAAAATATGATACACTGCTGGGCACCCGAATTGCAACACCATGAAAGACAAGAGATATCACAAAAAAATTATTTTGTAGATAACATGTTGACCACGTATCAAATGATTAAATTTATAGACTTCTGTGAAGTGTGGTTGCTGCCAAAATCAGCAGCCAGAGTAGCCACCACTGTTGGAGATAATCATTGCCACATGGCTCGATATTGATTCAAAGATACATTAAATGTGCTCTTGGGATACACCAAGAATACATCCAAGCAGCTTCCATACGTTGCCAAAGTTGATCTGGTGTGGCAGCTAGGAATATAACGCCTTGCGGACAGATCACTTTGCTGTAAATGGCGTCTAACGGTACGCGCAGACATTGGATGAATTGTTACAGACTGAATGTGCTATGCTGTGGCTGAATGATCCGTCACTGCTATGCGAACAATTTGCCTATCATCACGTGAAGTAGTGCACTGAGGTGAATGTGATCGATATCGTCGGTCCAGTATTTTCTTGCATGCAACAATCATATATTCGCATAACAGTTGTTTGGTTTCATACCAAGACGGCTATCGGTTTCCCTAGTAGATTATCCACAATCTTGGTAGGTCACTATCCTTCATCGGTCAAACTTGGATATGTGATCAAAAAATTATCGCTGTTCAAAACAATCACAAGAAAAACACAATTCCCGAACTTGAAATCGTTGAAATAACGCTTTGAAGTGGCTCTACATGCGCACGTGATGTGCGTCTGTGCTGAAATTCTAATCTTTTGCATCTCTTACCTTTGCTAATGTATGTTGTATATTTCATGTTATTTGCATGCTTCCTTCATGATGTTGTATTTAAGGTGGCCAGCAGAGTAGTTGTAGTAGTAATATTTTGAACTACTAAATTGTTTTTAGAGATGATAAGCAATCACCTTCAAAAATAATTCAGTAGTTGTAAATTTCCTTTTCGTTGAAGGTAGAGAGAATATCGCAATCCTTCATGAATAGCATAATTTATTCCAAACCTAAGTACTTAACATTGCTATAGGCTATTAGAAACTAGTCCCTTCTTGAAACTCATTTTTATCAGAGAAATCGTGCTTTTTTCGCTAGCACAACATGGAAAAAAAAATATATTTTGCTTTTACAGAAGATATATTGTTAATTCTTTCATCATAATTCTTTATTTTTGCCCTATCCAACAATGTCTTAATATTATTCAGTAATCACTAAAACTTTTTCCATCGGTAGTTTATATCCAAAATCCTAATTTATTTTAATTGTTTTAGCAGTGTATGGACTTTTATATGATAAGCAATAGGTAGCTTAATTATACTAGAAAGCAATTTATAATTTGAACAATGAACAATAATGTTTACCTCAAGTTATTAATATTAAATTCATGATTAGCTATATTTGACTATATTTTTCTTTAATTACTGTATTATAAATAAATTTTAAATAGAAAAGATAAAAGCTAATTACAAAACATCTACTTAAGTTAACTCATACATTATATGTTGGATATTATTAATATCATTCATAATTTATTGATCTTAAGTAACTAATAGAACAGAGTTTAATTTAATGCTTAAGTAAAATTAATGAATTACAAACATATGTGTTATTTTTCGTATTTGCTTCCAATCAATAGTACATGATATAATTAATGGTAAAACGAAATTAAGCACATATTTAATAAAAATAATATAAAATAAGGATTAACAGATATAATAGATATAATATGAATGGAGAACAGTTTATTATAATAAAAATGCAATATTTAACAGAAATATATCTTATTAAGCTGTGTGTGTTTTATTCGTCTGTTATTTTTGTGATGTATTTGTATGTTACGTTCGCTGTATGTTGTATTTTTATTATTCTTCCTTATATTTTTATAATGTATTTTTGTATATATTTATTTAAGTTGTTAATTATTATAACATAACTAAAAATTGAAATTAAAATATTGTATTTATGCAATTAAAAGCATTTGAAAACTTTAAAAATGAAAAAAATTAAATAATTTTTTAAATTAAGTTCATATAAATTAATATATATATATATATATATATATATATATATATATATATATATATACACATATTAAGCAAATAATATTAAAAAATATTGCATATATATGTAAACTTGAATAATATTAATATTAAAAACTCCGAAGTGGATTAAAAGGTTTAAAGGTGCAAATTTTGGTTTAGAAAAAGTTCTAGTACCACAGGGTTCAGTGATTTCTTGAAAAACTATGTTAAATTTATACAAATTATAATTTAAAAAGCTTTTCAAAGAAATATAAGCATCATGAATGATTAACATATAACATTCATAATTTCTAGAATCAAGATTTATACAATTCAAATGTATGAAATATTTTAAAGGAGCAAATTTGCTAGACAAGAGGGGTCCATTAAGAATAATATAAAAGAATTTTTTAAAATAAAAATCTTATTATATCTTGCAACCGTTTTCTTAGAAAAAAACTTTACATTGTAAATTCGAAAAAATGAAATACTTACAAAAAGAGGAATATATTGAATGTTATTCATTTTAAATTTCCATAAAAAAACTCATATTTTTAAAAACACTTTACTAGATATAAATGATATGAAATACGAATAGTAAATTATTACTGCTACAATCTTCATCTAAAAGCTCACCAATGTTTTAAACTGTTAAGGAATTAGTTTTTAAATAATAAGTAATTCTTTTTATATATTAAATTAGTTTGATTTTTGAAATTTTATCAATCCTACCAATGTTTTATTTTATTTCATTTTAGAAATAGATATGAAGTTGCTTTTACAGGCTAAATGCTTAGACCATATAAAGGTAATGATCAATTTAAAGATTAAATGAAATTGTATAGCGAAACAATTCATTAATATATTTGAATATATTATTCAAATTCAAAGGCGAATCATGTCCCCAAAAGATTTACTTATTATTTAAAGTCTACACAGTAATCACCTCGTTATGAATTTCAGTCAGCTTATTTCATCTAATACATACAAATATTTCAAATATATTATAACTATTCTGATTCATAACAATAAACGATTTACTGCATTCTAGTTAGTATAGTTTAGATTTTGTGTGAACACTGAATAAAAGGTTATCATGTTAAATTTATATTTCAATTTATATTTTCAAAACTACTGGGGAAAATGGCAGATTAATGGCCTACCAGTTTAAAGGAATTTAGCAAATTCATTTGCCCTGTAATGAAAAACATATTGTTAAATCATTAAAGCCTCATGAAAAGCACCTCTAACATAAGTAAACAAAATTTAAAAATTATAAAATGTGTTGCAAATTTAATTTATTTTAAAATTGTATGAAAAGGGAAGTGAAAAAAGTTTGAAATTGGAATTCATTAGTGTTGAAATAAATGAAAAACATTTTCTAGTATTTTATTACTAGATCATTTCTGACTGTTACTTTTGTATAAAAATGTTCCCTCAGACAAAATAGTGTCTCAACAATTTCTAGAAAACCTTTATTCTTTTGCCAATAATGTTAACACCCTGCTTTAATACAAATGTGAGAAATAAGGTACTATGCCAGCATATCAAGTACATTTTATCTTATGAGTGCGTAAATAAAAGAAAAAAATGTGCTTCATATAAACGTAAAATAATTAAAACTCTCAATATTTCTTAAATTAGATTTTGTTTCTTATTCATTGACATTTCCCATCATAACTGACATTTCATTTCATTAGGATCGATTGTTTTTCAAAAACAATTTTTTACATTAATTTCTTTATAATGGAATAATTATACTACTTTCTGAAACATTTTTCTTGATTTCGTCAAAATATCAATATAGGTTTAAATTATTAAACTTTTATTAGGTAAAAATTTTCCTTATAAGGTACTACAAATAACAAAATATTTACCTTCTTAATAGATCTAATATTTACTTGGTTAACGTTTATTTCGATAAATTTATCGCATTTCTAAAATGCATTACAGTATAACAGAAAAATCTTTTAGAAAAAAAATTTATATATAATAATAATTAACATTGAAAAAATAATTTTCCTTAAAGCTAATATCTCCTTGTAATCTAAAAATAGTTCAATCTTATCTAAAATAAAATGAACTGTGTTATGATTTGTTTATTTATGTAATTTGTATTAGATGCAATACAATACTTATTGAAATTAATGGAAGCTGATATTAAAATTAAATTTTGCTATTTCCATTATTGAACAATAGTGTGGGGTTTTGGTACCAATTAAAATACTTTTTAAAAATTAAAAAACAGAGGAGCATTACAATTTTTAAACCATATAATGGATACAAAATAGCTTAGTACAAGTATTATTCACAGCAATATGAAATCATAAAACTAAATTACGTGTAAAAATATAACTTAAAGTACTAAAACTCACGAACGTTTAAAATTATACTATATGTGCTTTGTTCCAAGTGTAGTTAGAATGGAATTGAATTGTTAAATATTAAAGGTTGCAAATTACGAAAATGAACAGAAACTAAAATAAATGAGAATAAGTTCTCCCCTGTGACACGAGATCTAATGGTGAATGATAGAAAATATATTTAAAAAAATATCACTAATTAATATTTTCTAAAAGAAGTACTTGAACCAAAAAGTTTATATTCTCAAGATACTGCTTGTCATTAATAATTAGTTAGAAAATTTTTTATAGAAGTCATATTTTGTAAATGGTTGTTAATTGTGAGGAGAAAAAACGTAAATGGAAATAGAAATAATTACAAATCGAAATTAAACATTTTTTAAATTTTAGAACTAATTTACGTAGAATATGCATATTTTTAAATTCATTATATGTAATTTCGGTACGTAGATTGCATCATTCGCAATACTATGAAATTGATTATAAAAGAACAAACATTTATGACATAAAATCGTACACTAGATATTTTCACGTTGTTCTTTCGAAAACAGAAATTTCGCTTAAGAGGAGCCTAACTTTGTTTATATCTCATGATTTACAGGGAATTCTCATAATCATTTTCCTAGATATGACTAATGTAGTTAATAATGATAAAATATTTAAAGATTATGATTTTTATCCATATTGATTTTTCCATTCTTTTAGAAAACAATTTGATTTTTTGTGTCTGAAATTTTATTTGGTTGGTAATATTATGGTTCTTGCTAATAATCAGTAGTAATATCTCAGCTAAAATTATATTTTAGGAATTTATAAAATGTTATTAATCCTGAAATAGAAGAAAAAATTTAGAAAATGTTCACTGAAATTACTTACAGCATTATTCTATCAGGTATGCAATAGTTTTCAATTCTTACTGCAAATATTCTACATTTTACATAACTGACAATTATCCAAATTAATTACTAAAGAAGTTTATTATAATTTAACAGAATACATTGAGAAACAGTTTTTTGTTTCTACTGAGTGTAAAATCTGATAGCATTTTAAAGTATAACATTTTCTCACCATTTTCTGTAGTTTTAAAAAAACAAAGCAAATACTAAATTGTCTAAATTTATTTTCCTTTTTATCATGTTACTAAAATATATTAAATAGTATATTAACAATTCAGCAACTTTGTTTATTTCTACAAGAATTTTCATGTAATTTCAATAAAAAAACTGTCCATTGCGTGTTTAAAAACCTGAAATGAGAAGAAAGTATTATTTTAAAAATTCTCCAAACAACGGATAAGAAATTAACTTCAGTGTTCTTCAGTTGAAGTTAACAAAGGACAACCATTAATCTTCTAGGAAGAAAGCAAAATCAGTTTTCTTTTCATATTAATAACCACGTTTCATTACTCTTACCTAAGCTCTTCATCGTTACTCAAGTTTACATTATGCTGCATGATGGAAGATTAAAATGCTATGTTAATTAAAGATGAAGATATTTTTTATTTTTGAACTTAAAGCAGTAATGCCTTGTTCAAATTAAATAATGATGAGACCGTTTATGAAAAATTAACTTATTAGCTACGCATTATGAGGAGAAAATTAGAAGAAATATTCACTATAATATACGAACTTATTTAAACGTTTATTCAATGCTGTAAAGTTTTAATTAATGCTGAAGACTTTTATTTTTAGGGAAAATTAAAATAAATATAATAAAGATGCTCAATAAAATAATGGTTGTAACATTTTTATTATTTCTTAGACTTATTAAATATAATTTCTTAGAAGAAATTATATTTACATAATATAATTTCTTCTAAGAAATTATTATTAAATTAAATATTAAATATAATTTCTTAGAAGAAATTATATTTAATAATACTTTAATTTGGATATTAAAACATATCACACAACTTATGTACTAGAATGTCATCAATCAAAATTTGAATTCTGTATATGTTTCAGTTAATTCTGTATATAAATCAAATTTGTAATAATAATTATCATAATTAAATATTGATATGCAAGAAAAATATATAATAGTATTGCAATTCATAGAAAGAAACAATACATAAAAATAAAACTTGTCCCATTCTTATCCAGTAAAATCTGTCAGTAAAGTAAACATGTTGAATTTTATTCTATATTGATTAAAAATAACATTAGAGAAAAATACTGCTATTCTTCGAGAAATGAAAATTATTAGATAAGAAATGTAAAATAGACTGTCAGAATCGAATTTCATCGGTAACAAGATATTTCTTGAGTTGACACAAAGATCTAATAATGACACAATTTATTTTCTTCCTTAAACATAACTTAATGTACGTGTTATAAGACTGTAATTCCTAGAATTACAACAATTATATTGTTCGAGGTGTTCTTTAGATTTATATTTGGAAACATTAAGTATATAAATTTGAATAGCATCTCAAACTGAGTAATTTTATAATTCGAATCACAATCAGGACACTTTTTAAAATTCTTCCAAAAAGAAATCTGATTCTTATATTTTAAGCTAAATATATTTAAATTAAAAATCATACGTGTGAAATGTATCGAATCAATGTTAAACATTAAAAAGTAATTATTTTTACTTATCAATAAAATAATTTAAAGAAAATTAATATTAGAGTAAAACAAAAATATAGACAGCTAAAATAAATTAATAATAAAAATAAAAATTATAAATATTGTTATGAAAATTATAATTTTTAATTGTATTCTAAGTTTTTACTTTAAAACAATCTATTAAAAATTATTGTAGACTAAAATGAACTTATATTATATTCTAAGAAAACTTAACATCGTTTTATTATCTATTTCATTTTCAAATATTTTTTATAATTTTCTTAAAAAAATTTCTCCATAAAAGATATAGTAACACAAGAAATATTTTTCCTAAGTCTGACACATTTTTTATAATATATAATGAGAAAATTTTTAATTCTATATAAGATTTTCCTGATCATATATATGCATATTTCAATTGCTGCCAGTAACAATGTAAGAAAGTTATTTTCAACAGAACAAGGGTAATGAATAATAAATTACGAAATTTGTCATTAGTATGAGAATTCTCCTGCACGTTAAACGTTTTAAACTGTCAAGTTTCAAAAAGCAATTAGTCCTTGTTTACTGTTAATTAACTTAGTGGAATACTAATTGGTAACTGCTAAATTAACGCTTAACTTTACTTTAATGCAGCAATCACAAATTGTAATAAGATTTAAAAGAAGTAACCAGAAGTTTAAAACTTGCAGATAAATTTATTTTTAAATAAAATTGTTTATATTTTTAATATTTTTCAAATTTATGAATTTTAAATAAACTAAATATTCCAAATAATTTATTGATAGGAGTAATAATTTAATAAGCATTTAAAGTGGATTTTTAAACGAACTAGGAAAATATTCACTTTGCATTGAATTTTACACTTATGATCATAGTAAAAATTAATAGAATTATTTTGATTAAAAATGTAAAACATCTTTAGCTATTAATGATTGAAAAAGGTTAACTAGGTGACAAATGATGAGGAAATTATAAATAATATGTAATAAATGACAAGTGTTCAACAAATTTATAACCATATGACAAAAGAAAAACGGTTTTAAAAAAATTGAATTTAAAATGTCATTTTAACTATTTTATTATTGGGGAAAAATAATTAAGAATTTATTTTCGATTAATCCAACAGATTATAAATAAGAATTTCTAAACATGTCAATGAAACAAAATTTGAATGGATTAATAAATATTTTTACAGGTAAATGGAATTCAGTTTATAATATTAATTTCTGGAATTCAATTTATAATATTAAAATGGAATAATTATCAAAATAAAAATTTTTATTCAAATAATAATTACATAAAATGTGAAGAAAAAATTAGGCTTAAGCATATTATTTAACAATGTTTTTGAGAAATTATTTGTTCTCAAATTTTTTTTCAAATATTATAGTACTAATAAATGCATCTTTAAATTCTAATTTAAATTATAAATATAACATCATTTAATGTTACTATATTTTAATAATACATGGCCATTTTATAAAATACTAAAACTTTTTTTACATTTTATGATCCTGATAAAACAAATGAAAGGCAAGAAATATTTCTTTAAGTTAAAGACATTATAAAACGCAGAATATTCATTCCATTTATTTTTAAATAATTAATTAATATTATTGTAATTTTGAAATCATTTTATTTACATATTTCATATAAGTAAATACAAAAATATAAGCTGATAATCAATCAGATCAAAACAACTTATGTTTAGTTATAAATTACAATATTTAATTTAAATAGTCCAATGAAAATCAATAAGTATGTTCTGTTATAGGTTTTAAAATTACTCTTTTAATCTGTTATATTTAAATAAGATATTATTTATCAAAAGTTTAATATTTAATAGAATTTCTTGGAAAACTGGAAATAGTACATTAAACTTCAACAGTATAATCAAATTTTAAGTTAAATTTAAAGTGACATTTAACATTCCCACAATTTCACCAGTTATCAACTTACTCCTTCAGAATAGGTTTATCCTAATTTTAATCTGGAATTAAATTATCGCAAGCAACCATTCGAAAGTGGATTATTAAGTAACTCCGTTAAACAACTGCGGTCAACGACAAAATACACAAAATTCCTGTTTAACTGTCAATTTCGAGTTAAGGGTCACTAATGCTGCATTACACTTGATCGAAACAATGCTTCTTTTAAGGGATCATAATATAGAATTTCCTCAGGAGATAAAAGTTCATGTTAAAATGAAATTTAAAACTCCATTGTTTAATTGAAATCAATAATATCCTCAATTAAAAGCATCCCATGTGTTAAATAAAAAATGATATACTTTCAATATAAAAAGTTGGATACTTGAACAATCTGAGTAATCTATTATTTTTAAATAAATATTGTGCTAACAATTAATTTGATTTTACCGAAAACTATAAATATTATTTCAAAGAAATTTACAATAAATATTTTTCTTTAATTTTTTTTACCAAACATGTTAATCTCCAAATAATAAACTTTTTTAACAGTTTCAATAAATATTTATAGGAATTCAGTAGATAATTTAATTTCTTTTTAACACAAAAAGAAGTTAATAGCTTTTTAAATTATTTTAAAAATATGTGTCTTAAAATCTTCTTATGTAAATCATTTGACTTTTATTTTTTAAATCTAGCAACTATTATTATCATTCAAACCCCATGAAACATTAAAACCTTTTACATAAATATTCATTGAATAAATCTAACATAATTTATAATTATTTTGATGAAATGTGAAAGTAAAAAATACATTTTCAAAACTGAATACTTCTTGCTAAAGTCTTCCTGGAGAATTTATTTAAATAGTTTTTTCATTAACAAAAGCAGCCAAACATTTAAAAATTCCAATATATTTATAATTAAATTTTCCAGTCTGCGTTTCATAAAGTTGAGAAAGATATTTGTTTAATAAAATAAGACATATTCTGTAAGCAATTCATTTACATTATAAATGTCTTTTACTTTTCGAAGTATTTAATTTAAATATTTCTGGAAACTAAATGTTTTATTATTTAACCAACAATATATAATTAAAAGTTACTTTATAAGGAAAGATATCAGATAATTCTAGTAACACACTAAATATAGTTAAAACTACTTTGACATGTTTTTAAGATATATGTTTACAAGCTAGTTGATAACAGCCCTTTTTTTAAATTTAACAACTTCTTCTTTTCAATTAGCTTGTTTTTTATGCAAATTATTAGATTTTTTTAAATGTTGTTTGTAATTTGAAATAATCAGATGTAATATAATAAGCAAATTTTGTATATTCATTTTCAAGTTTCCTTCAAGAATAAGTATTTACTTGAATTCTTTTCCCACACATATTACAATAAATTTATTCAAAGATAACTAACATGCAAACAATGGTAAGATATTTGACCTATTCAGAAATAAAGATATTCTGTAAAAATTTCGTTTGTAAATTTAAAATTTTCAAAAAAAAATTCAATTTGAAAAAATAAATTACGTGTCAAGTGTTTTTTAAACACAGTAAATTTTTACAATTAATCTTTTCGTACATTGTTGTCATATTAGAACGGACGAACAGCTATTAAGGAATAATCAAAAGTAACAACTTATGAAAACAATTAGAGATACTTATTTGATAACATCCTTACTTGTATGTTAAGTTTTTGTTTGGTTGTTGTGTTCAATTTAGTGAAGATTTTATCGAGCCAAAAACATTAACAACAAGGGCCACCAATTCTGGATGCTGGTGGTTATAAAAGATGTTCTATGATAGTTCTCCATGTGGAGGAAGAGAGGCAATAATGGCTTGACTATCGAAGATGTGGTCTGGGGGTTAAATCAGTTTGAGGACAATTTCTGCAGAGAGGGTAAGATCTTAAGTTGACATCTGGAGATATTTTCATATCCCTTAAATAACTTGTAAGAAGTCTTAATATAATAGATGACAGATTTCAAGAGCAATTTAGTTCTTTGATGAAAAAATACTTATCAAAAAGTCTTCGTTTGGCAACCACATTCGTATCTTCAGAAGTGGTGGTGTATGTTAAGTGTTTTCCACATTTAATATCCAAGTATTCACCGTTGAGATCTAAAGCATGAAGCCTTTAAATAGGAAACAAAACCTTGACAACTAAATAACGTGGGAGATTTTATACCTCTTTAATATCTTTTTTATTATATGTAATGGACACAAATCAATCCAATTCATTAACTTCATTGTTTTCTACATATGAAGTAAATAAATGTTGCTAATTAACCGCGCGTTAATACAACTACCAAAATAGAAGATAATGATTTAAAAAATAACAAACAATTATTGTTGTTATTTTGTTAACTCATTATTTCCTCACGAATGATTTTAGAGACCAAATTATCATGCAGAAATAAAGTTAAAAAAATGATATGCCAGTATCCTAAATGTCTGCTTGAAATTTTTACATAATTGCTTCACTATGACAAAAAATGGATATTAAGATCAACATAAAGATATTACATAATATGCATTTTAAAGGGATACACAGTCTGTAACTTTTATATTAATAGATTATATTAATAGATTATATATATATATATATATATATATATATATATATATATTAATTGCATTGTCATATGGGTAAATATAAACATTAAAAGTCATAAACTAACCATTAAAAGACTGAATGTATAAACTATTTGAGTGTTAAATTAGAAAAAGGTAAATATATGAGTTTATTAAGAAAAAAGCAAATCTAAATATTTATTGATGCCAGTTTTTAAATTATACTTACATGGATTTGATTTAAATTCCTAAAAGTAAGAAATTACCATTACTGTGTTGGTTCAAATATTAACTAATATTTAATATTTGAACCGACAGTAATGGTTTTGTGTTTTAAAATATACAGTTAAATACACTTTTTTAAATTTTACATTGTGTCCGTTAAAGTAGCATACAATAGTTTTAAACAATTTCAATCAACATATATTTTTATTAGAAAAGTTCAAATGATTACAAAATTTACGTAACCCCTAAGACCAAGAGTAAAAATACCATGAATAGTTTCCATTACTTTAATAATTAATAAAAGTCATTTGAATGCAGCCTCTTTTGATTCATTAACCACATCTGCTTATTAAATCCATGTCACTGTTAATTTAGAAACTGTCATTGATAAACATGCTACAGGCTTTAGTTTTTATCATATAAGAGTTAACTTAATCAATGCAAAATTAAGTTTTTTAATCTGGTGGTGATAGATTAACCTTTCTGTAATTAATCAGCTACATTGAAGAATCATTTATTAAAAGAGATAATTTTGATAGTCAATATTTTTAATGTATGTTCACTACAAAATTTTTTGTTAACATATTTTTTTAATCATTTCTGTAGTAAAGGAGTAAAATATTTTTATGGTTAATTTTAAAAGATAGCAGATCATAAAAGGCAAAAGTATTTTGTTCTTTATAATTTTTCTTCTGTATAAATGAAATTTATGTTTTGAAGTATTTTATCAAAGTATTATTGCGTATATTATAAGTATAAAGTTTTATTAAAAGTATACGACAGATTTATCTGAGTCAACGTTTCTAAGTGACTAATATTTTTATCATAATTTCACAATGCATTATTATTTTTATGCTTAATTTCTACCTGATAGATACTTTTATTAATATTATTTATTATTTTTATTCATCTTGAAAAAATTTCAAAGGAGAGAAAATTATATACTCTAACTAAAACATTAATAACTTTTTAAGCAAATTTTATAAAATTTTACTCAAATAGATTAAAATTGTTTTATAATTATTCCATCGTTTACTTTATTTTCTGAATAATAACTATTTTATAGCATATTTCTCTTTCTCAGGTTTTCAGGAACATCAACTAAACACTGCAAATGCAAACAAAATCTTTTAATTATTCCAATTGCTATATCTTTTTTGCTTGCCTTTTCCTTTTACATTCGCAAGGAACAAACATTTTTATATGTTATATAATTTTAAATTTATCATAAGAGAAAAATTAAATAGCTTTAGGTGCTCAAACTAATTTAATTTGATTTGTCACTTTAAACTTATTATTTGATCTTTACCTACGATTTGAGATGAATTGAATCATTAAATGTACCTGATGAAAGCGGTGGTTGAACCTACGAGTTATTGAACTAAACATCAAAGCACTGACAATTCATTTACCGAATCGTCACTCAAAACAAATTATTTCAATGTTTAACTGCGTCTTGTGATAAATGACATGTTTAATCACTTGATGTATCTATATCTAGAGTTTCAGTTCTGAAATTTTAAATATATTCAGAATGCAGTAGAAACAGGAAATTTTCATATCAGTGTTAGAATTTAAAGAAAATTTCTTTTTAATTATAATTTTTTAGAAAGAGCACAGTTAGCAAGGCTTAAAACTTAGAATAAGATAGACGAAAATAAACCTACAATTTAGAATAAGAGAAATGATTAGAATAAAAATGGTTTCTTCTTTGCAATTTGTATTTTTGAGTTGACCATGAATATAAGAAGTTTTACTCCAATATATAATTTAGGAGTATTTAAATTTCTGAGTTAAATGCTAAGCAAACGAAATTTTAAGTTTAAGGTTAATATTGTGAGGTATCATAGAGAACACAAATAATTTCAAATTTCTGTAGAACAGTAAACAATTTGCTTTAAATTCTCAAAGTTTTATTAAATTTATGTGTTATTTATTTATACCCATTAAATCTTTATTTATCATTTCATGAGTCTTATAAGTAAATTCAAAGTATATAGTTAACATATTCATGAGAAATAATGTACGTATTTGAAATTTTTGGAGGAAAACAGTTTTGCGTTCATTAATTTTAACGAGGTTAATGTCATAAAAATAAGGAGGAATGAAAAAGAATTTGACATTTTTTATATAGCAAATCTTTCAACATTCAAGTTATACATTTGCAAATTTTTCAATAGAAATACGACAGAGTAAAAAGACTTTCACATAGAATTATTAATTTTTCTGATTATTTCTAATAATTAATAATTTTAATTATTTCCAACTCAAAATTCATGCAGAATCCTTATTTAGAGGTTTTCTTCAGGGTTATTAAATAAAAGTTGTAAGGTTTCAGTTCTACAGTTGTCATGTTTGAAGTAGAAAGTAAAGTGTGAAGCATTTCGCTTAATACTATAACTATATTTGCTGCTCTGTAACTCTATCTTTATTTTAAAGATGACACATAGTTAAATTCAGAGCTTTAAAAGCTTTTTAATTAAATTCCAGGAAGTGGTGTTAAAAAGAAAACTGTTAAACTTATAAGACAATATTCCTATCTAAAATTTTTCTTCATATATGGAAAGTGTTTAATTTAATTAAACTGAAATAATATTAAATGAGACATTACACTTACATACTAAGATTTTTGAAGTCTTCTAAAATTTTTGAAATCATTCTTACTAAATGAGTAACAATAACATGAGCTATATATCATTGAATAGACCTTCAGAAAGGATCCCATTAATTATAAATGTTCCTGTTGCAATGATAGTTTTAAAAAAATTTCTGAACCATGGTAAATACTCGAAAATAAATCAGTTTTTGAAATTATAATAAAGTACTTGAAGTGTTTGATAAAATACTTGAAAACGTATTTGATTAGTTGTGTTCAACATTAATGAGAGTTAATTTAATGGTGGTGTTCAATACTAAAGTGTATTTGAAAAACTTCTTTAACAAAAATAATCGAATAAAAAAAAACATAACTTCTCTACCTTCAATTTGTGTTTCTTAACATTTATTGTTGAAACTAAAATAATGTTTCACAGCCTATTTTCAGTATATTCTACATCTGTTTCATAGCTTTCTGCTTTCTAGCTCATTTTTCATGGCCACTTATACAGTGGTTATTTTTTCAGAATGGGCATTTCATAAAATAGCATCCATCGATATATTACTAAGTTCAAAACGAAGGATCTCTCAATATAAGGTATTCCAAACTTATTTTATGATTGAAATCTTCCATGTCCAAATTATTATTTCACCATAAATGCAATTTTTGATAATACGACCAATAAGTTTATTCATGTATTTAATTTTAATTTCAATTATAAGCATATAAATATCAATTATGTTAGTTGTGAATGTGTTACATTATTCATATTCTTCAATAGATTCTTCTAAAATTACCAGTTTTGATAATGATATTCATCCTAAAACTGATCTAAAATCTCAATGAGAAATGTTACATCAGTGTGCTATCCAAACCAAACCTAATTATTTTTTAAATAAGGGCCATTTATTGAAATAATTTTTAATAAACTTTGTAAAACTAAAAGCTATACCTAACAACTCATAAATAACGTCTCTACCACATGTAAGCTTTTATAGAGACATTATTCTTTGTATATACAAATACTATTATTTTCCGATTTGAGGCGAAATAAATAACGTTTCTTTTGTCGCATGACAAATAATTTCGGACCAAAAAAGACATTACAAACAATTCCAATACCTTGATAATTCCAAAATAATAAAATTCCTTTTTCATCAGGAGACAGTTTGATATATAAGAACAATAAAAGGAAGAAAGAGAAAGTAATCAAATTGAGCGACACTTAGCTGAGATTGCTGTTGATGCCAACTTTCTCCTTAACGAAACTAAAATCATTCCATTCCAAGGTAAAACAACGAATGAAAGGAAAAAAACCCAAAGAATTCTGTCAAAGAAAAGAGAGCAACGCTATATTGTCGAAAATGAGAAAGTCGCCTAAAAAAAGTGTCACCTTTTCCCTTTATTGTAACGTTTCGTTTCTTACCCATTCTTTCACTATCTTGCCCAATGCCTCAGGGAAATCAGCACTATGAAGATCGATAACCGTAAACAGTAGACTCAACTCTTTGTTTGCCGTTCACTTACACCATCCGGCTGGTAGTTTGATTATGACTAAGAGGGAAAGATTTTTTTTTAATAGCCTTATGTTTTCCTTTCTTATAAAGATGATTTTAAGTATAGCACATTCTACATTTATATCTTACAGGTTCCGTTATTGTTGTGATTTTCTACTAAGGAAAAGAGGTAACAGCGAATTATTTTCAGTCTTGAACGATTTTTTTTTAAATATTTATGTTTGCAATTTTTTTAATATCATAAAATATATAGCATAAACTAATGAACTAAAAAAACTTAGAAATATCACTGATCAAAGGAAAAGAATCATTACAAAAAAACTTTCAAACGTAGAAAGGAAATTTAGAAAAAATTATTGAAAACTGAATTCAAATAAGTTTTAATTAAATGTTCAAATTATTTTAAACAATAATTTGGATTAAAATAATTGTTTAATCTGTTATTTTTTATTCATAGTACTATCAAGAATTTTGTTTTGTTAAAAAATATTTATTTAGTAAATAAGTGTTTATTAGAATATTATATATGTATTCTTTACCATAACTATTACCTTGGATGAACGAGATTTATTATTTATAATTTTCCTATATTTTCAATTGGAATGAAATTAGTTTCTATGTTTAATGAATGTAGAATTCTATTTCAAATTCTAATTTTATTCTATTGGAATAAAATTTAACTTCAACAAGAGTTTATTTCTGTAATAATTCTGAGATAATGGTTATTGTAACTGATATTACTTTTATTATCCGAAAAATACTCTAACGATTATATATTAATAGGGAAGATAAAAATATATTACGATGTGTGCTTAGTACCTAGTTATTTCAGAGAAATGTCAATACATCAAAACAAAAAGAGTAGTTTCTTGTATAAAAGGCAAAACTCTCGTTTGAAGCAAATTTTTTAAATTTATTTAGCTGATCAAAAAGTCTCAATTGAATTAATGGAAGTTTTACAAGGAGTTTTTTTTATTGGAGACATGTGTAACTCATTTTAGACAGCAACTTACAATATTTATCAAATTAGCTTTAAGTAAAATTTTTAAAGATTTTTTTTTTTAATTTTTATTTAAACAAATGAGACAAGTAATTTGAACTGTTGCTTTGTACAACCAAAATTGCTTAAAAGATCCCAGTCCATTAGAGACATTTGGAATTCATTCAACGGGATTTTTAAAAGTAGATAGTTCTCAATAGAAGAAACGGGTTAGTTAAAATACTCGGAGAATGTGATGTAAATAATCATTAATAACTGCTTTATTTATTCGAAAATTAATTTTTAAAACCACGTCTTGTATAGAATATATTTACTAAAGTCAAAGACTACTTTCTTTGTTTTTAAAACACAAATTGATGAATAAAAATTATTAGATGTTCGATTTCAAATTCATATTTAATATTTGATTCATTTTTAATTTTAGATTTCGATCCAAATTTGAATGATTATTATTTATTATTTTGTGTAAAAGCTTATGAACATTTTACATTATTATCTCAAAGTTATTAAAAAAAATGTGTTCACTTTCCAATACGAATTTCTTAAATTTTTCAACAATTGTAATGACCAATAATACAAATGATTGAAAAAAGATTGCAATTATTTCTGTGACAGGTATTACTAAAAATCTTCTTCAAAACACATATAAAAAGTTTAATGATAATTTTCTCGAAGTTTCGCAATGAAAATTAAGTGCAAAATTAATAATTTTACTACAAATAACTTAACAGGCAAATTACACTACGCAAATAACTTTCTCAAAATTAAACGTGACAACAGAAAGTGTTGTTCCAATTTTTCCAGATTCTTAAGCAGAAGACTAAACATCATTAGTGGATTCCTTTATTTCTAAACAAAAAAATAAATAAAGGAGCTTAAGAAGTTACTCGTGTGGGACTTTTATCTCCCCAAAGAATCTTAAAAGATGCAAAAAGAACGCCAATATTAAAAATAACTTACAGTTTGGAGAAAAGCATTAAATTTTATCGAATAGGTCGAGCATTCCTGGGCTTCCATGATTATTTATGCTCACCCTAATTACCCTCTCGAGAGGGTATTCGGAGGTAAGAGTCACTTCACTTCACTTCGAACTTGGTATTAAGAAAAGAGATTGCTCATTCTTTGGAATCCCTTCTTTTAAAGTTCCAATAACAGCCGAGACCCCTTAACGAAGGGAAAAATTAAACGCAGACATATTTTATGTGTTAGATCAATTAAGTTAAGTGCCATTCTCCCTAATTTTGAACTTATTTTTGATTGCATGTATTGATTTTTTTTCTACTTTTTTATAACAGAAACGCCTGAGCAGATATTTCTTTTTTTTTCTTTTCTTTTCTTTTCAGCTTCTTTTTTTTTAAACTCCAATGATTTATTTTGTCAATTCGTAGAAATTCATGCGGATTTTATCGGAAAAAGTTTCTAAAGTTGTTTCTAATTTGAAGACATTAATTTTGTACGATATTTTTTTACGATGTAGTTAAAAAACAACTTATCAAAAAAAATCTAAGAGCTAAAATTTTTTTATTTGATTGTATCTAAAATGCTACTTTATATTAATTTAGTAATCTTTTCATGACAAAATAAATTTCCTATAAGTAAAACTTTATTCAATATTTATGAGAAATTTCAAATAAGTAATAAATTCAAAAATAAAATATTTGATGATTAATTAAATTTATTTGGAATTTTTTGTTCGTTTAACAATATTATATTAATGATCTTAAATGAAACTTATATTTTAACACCAGTTAAATTTTTATCGAATAATACAAAAGTTTTTATTCAAAAATATGACAATAAATCAATCTTGATATTTTAGATATTTAATAATTTTTCAATAGTACAGTTAATTTAATAAAAAAATATTAAAAACTTATTGAATTTTTAATATTTTTTTATTATTTTACCATTATATTAATAATGGTAAATATCATTTTACCATTATATTATGAAAAAACAAATATTTTGATCGGAAAAATGAAATCACACCATTTGATGAATATGCAGACCTGTCAGATATATATAGTTTTAATATAATAGTAAATTTACTTTCATTAGAAAGAGCATAAATTTTATTTATCACACTTTTCATTAAATTATAAATGTAAATACATATGGTATATACATGCGTAAAATATACAAACTATGTACAAATCTGAATTAAGCACTTATATCTTGGAATGTTAATTTATAAATGAAATACAGTTAATGACATAAGTAGCTCATATCACATCCAGTAATCTTTAGATATAAATGTAATGACCATTTGTTATTTATTGCCTATTTTTAACTGTTATTTTAAATGCTTTATAAAATATTTTAAAAGAAATACAATTTTTTATGCTTTTTACAATAACTTTTACTACATAACAAATTTATAAAGATTCTAAATGTAATATATTAAAGTGAATTTCAATCATATATCGTATATTTGTTCTAAAATCGATTAATTTAATGACCTTTTATTTTCATTAATTTATTTTTAAGCATTTTAGTCTATAAAGTATTTTATCTGAAATCTGGAATAAAAAAGATATCAGTAGAGATGTATATTATTTAGCTCATGAGAGAATATTACATTTTTCATTTGTATTTTTTCGCATTTACTTCAAACCACAAATAGTGCGTGAAAGTAGAACACAATTCTAACAACTTTATGAATTCAACTGAAACTTGGCAATGCATGGCTCTTATTATCTCAGATAATTAACTACAATTTCAAATAGTTACTTATTATATTCTTCAGAGCAAGAGAGGATTGAAAAACTGACTATTCAGAACTTGACAGTACGATTCAGAAATTCCTACACATGTTCGCAAAGAATTAGAATTATGAATTCCGCATTATCACGAAGATTCCTGCAGGAAAGATTTAAGTATTTAGAAAGGAGGAAATGAAAGTAAAAAAGTAGAACAACATGTGCAAGTCTATTATTTCAGATGAATCGAAACTAAATTTGAAGTCTTTATTATATAGAAAAATTGACTACTCTAATAAAATGCTCTTAGTTTTTCCTCCAAATACGGTTTTCTCGGTTTGGTTTATATATCGCTTAATGGTTATTTATGTAAAAGAGAGCTAATTATGCTGAAACTTACAATTTAAAATTGGTTCTGAACATTCTTTTCAAACACTCACCCTCGAAAAAGAATCGAATGCATTAAATATTAACCAAAGAACAAAATTTTAGCCATTCCTCAAAAGCAAATGACAGAGGTTATTAGAATTTTTATACAATTCTAGACAGTTTAGCAAATTTAAATTAACTTTAATCTGCAAATTCTTTATCATATTCAAATAATAATCATGCTTATTAAAATTTGCTTTATTATTCTCAGGTTGAGAGAAGGTAAAGAAAATTATGGTATGATGTACAGTTTAGGAATTAATGGGTAGCTTAAAAAAATAGAGGTGGTTCCTTCAAATAAAAATTACAATTCTACCTTAAAAATTATTTAATTTATAGAAATATGTGTTTTTTAACAATTGTGTAGTTCTCCTTTCTAGAAGGATATAAAAATATGCATGTAGATATATTATATAATTTCACGTGCTCTTATAGGTTCGAAATTTTTAGACATATTTGATACATGCTACTTACATCTTTGCAAAATCGACTAAATTATAAAATGTAAAAACATTTGAAAATTCGATAATTTTGATAAGAGAATTCCATACTTAAATCTATTAATAAATTAATTTAATTTTTTCCTTTATTTTATTTATTTATTTTTTGACCTTTGAAAATGAAAAAAATTCACCCTGAGTTTGGAAAGAAATTACTTAAAATTTATTGAATATTAAAATTTAAAGTTTTATGTGTGAAAGCTTTTTAGCGAAGCAACAAAAGAAAATGAAAACTAAAAATTATTATCCTTTATATAACACATAACCTAATGAGTGTAGATAGATATAGAAATAATCGTTTGGAAAAATAATGTTTAAATCTTATTCATATGTTTTACCCAAATTTCTAATGAATTATTAAATATTAAATAGATTAATTTAAATAACAAAACTTAAGGATTAGATTTAAAAGATTAATGAAGCAATTTAAATTATTTAATTTTATGATTAGCTCTTATGAAATTAATTCACTTTTAAACATCCTTTCACTACCTTACTTGTTTTATAATTAATATAAATTTATCGTTGTTTTTGTGAAACCTAATACGTTTATGTTAATGAAAACAAAGTAATTGAGTTTATCTTAAATATATTTTTCCAGAAAAATCAAAATTTATATTTAACAAAGAAAACATATCTTTATAATATTCTTTGAAAATAATTTGTTAAGAAAATTAAATTTTAATCTATTTCCCAAAAGAGAATAATTCTCCTCAATGCAGGCCTCTATTAATATAAAATAACTTCTGACAATCCAAGAGAAAAGAAAGTATCCAAACAAAAGAACGGAAGTGAAGTAGAAACTGGAAACTTTTATCCACTGCTTGTTTTCAAAAGTGCTCGGGATTACATTAAAAGGCAATATGATAGCTCTTTTAATCCTAGGGATTACATTTTCGATTCTGGCAACGCAAATGCCTGCAAACGATTTTTTGATTGTGTTTGTTGGAATATATTCCACGGGGAAGTGGGGGGTTGAGTTCGTGGTGATAAATAGGAAACATGATAAGGATGTCTTTTAGAAATTCCTGATGATGTGGAGGGAATACTCAGGAGAATGTCATGACCATAAATTTAAAATCTATCTCGCTTATAAGCTTATGGCTGGGAATTGAATTTGAGATGCTCTTTTGCAGATTACTATTATTTGAATTCTTTTAAGGAATAGATTTTCAAGTGATTTGATTTAAAAAGGCCTAGAAAGGAATTTTATATTTCTACAATAAAGGATAAAAAAAACACTTCATAGTAAACAACAAATAATTAATATTTTATTAAATAATATAAAAATAATTAACACATTTAATTTATGCTTATTTAATATAAAAATTAAGTCGTAATATCATAAATTTACATTGCATGAACACTTAAAATAAGAATATTTTAACTGTTCATCTAATGTAAATTTGCAGTCTTAGCGATCATTTCAAAGTGACAAATTTAAATAATATAAATATGAAATGCAGTGATGATTATAATAAGAATAAAAATTTTATATAATAACTTTTTTTATATTTTCAAAGAAAATGGTAACTGCAGAAATTTTAAATATATTATCAAATTTCGTAGCACATAAGTATTATTTTTTAAAATTGAAATTATGACTCAAGGTGTTATTATAATAATCATATCGGGATACACATCTAGCATGCTATAGTTATATGCACTAGTTATCATAAATTAAAGAAAAATCACAAAAATGGCGGTAATTCAAAAAGTTATGAATGGAAAATCATGAAACTTTTACACATTATACAACACATAGAAAGGTACAAAATAGCACAAAAAGAAATCTCCCGGCAGTTATAGAATTATAAAAATTAGCATATCTATACAATGAATAGATGAGAGGTGTATATTTGGTATAGGAATAGTACTTTTAAGATGGGGTATAATCCTCCAATAAGCAACACAGCAAGGCAAAAATTTGTGATGCTCTCAATTAGTAATCTAATAATTATGTACAACTGGACCATTGTTCTTCCAAAGCAATTTAAAGAGTGTCCTAGTAAGGTAAGGTCCTAGTACTTGGATTTGGAGTAATTATATAAGCTTCGATGGATGAAAGCTTATATAGTAGTGAATCGTCTGAGAGTGTCCCAAATATGCTTGATTGGGTTAAGGTCCGATGATCGAGTTGAACACAGCATGTGCTCAATTATTTCCTGATTAAGATTAGCATCCACGATACGAAACCCTGTGTGATCTCGCGTTATCATCCTGTAGTGTTAAATCATCACCTACTGCCTCAGAATAAGGACGTACATAAGCATCCTGGATGTCATTTCTATGTATGTGAGCATTAACATTTCCACTGGAAAAGACATGGAGGTCTGTGCGTCTCCCAAAGAGATTCCGCCCTATACACAGACATTTCCTAATACGTATGCCCTTCTTTCATGGATGTTTATTGCTGAAAATGAGTTTCAAATTCTCACCAAATGAAAATGCTCCTCTTATCACTTTCGAAACTAAACCTGGACTCATCCATAAAGAGAACAGCCCTCCATTGATCACGCGTTCAATAGACTTGTTGATGTGGCAAACGTTATCGATTATGGCGTGACTCCAGCAGAGTGCAAATGACTGGTCATCTAGCATAAAGACCATGTTTGTGAAGCCTTCGATCCGGACACCAACCTTCCAGAGCTTGCAGCAAGGGAGTAATTGAGTTCAGCCTAATCGTGACGTGCTGTCCTAGATAATAAAATTTGTTTTCATGCACCATTATCGAAGACAATAATGCAGCAAATAAAGTACACAGTGTCTAATATTGTATTTTCCGGTCACTTGGGCTGCAGTTTACTTCTTTCTAAATGTTACAGTCGGTTCAATACGCAAATTCAGTTTTTTCTTCAGTTTCCCTTCCTATTTACAATTTTTTGTTACGTTAGCCTTTCTGTTGGAATAACTTTAGACACCGAGCTAGAAACATTAATATAATAGTTCCATTAAAATTACTCCTTCTTGTAATCTTTTATAATTTGATCTATTTGAAAAAAACTATGAAATCCGACATGTGACACTTTTGCCAAAAATAGAAGATGTATACAATTCTTCACTATTTCCTCATACTATTATACAATAAATTTTTTAAATTAAAAAAATTGGTGACTAGGATGTTATTTCGATTCTTACAAAATACTTACTTAAAAGCAGCTTCGATGCATGCAAAGTGCTTTACACAAAGCACTTTGCATGCATCAAAATAAGGATTACTAAATGAATTTGTTAAATTATTTTTTCCAAATCACATTTTTTAAATCCTAAAACGTTATACTAATTATCAAAAATTTATAGTTTAACCTTACAATCAAAAAATCAATTGTATTCTTTTGGTTTAAACATCAATTGTAATTAAATATATTAAAAATAAGATTAAACAAATGTAGAATTTTGTATAATAATAATCGCGTATTTGCATAACTTAAATATGTGCGGTTATTATTTAACATACTACTGTATATTGAAGGTAACTAAATTTTTATTAACTTTAATTTACAGTAATTTAATAAATAGTTGTAAGCACATGGGATAAATTATCCCCGCTGCTTTGAAGCAAGTAAAATTAAATAAACTTTGTTCCTCAAATAAGGGAAATTTAACTACTCGGCTTTCTAGTAAAGCAAAGGGTCTTGATTTCGGATTTCCATGGATGAAAGCACAGATAATTTAAAATGGTACTCAAATAGTTGGATATAAATTCCAATTCATTTAAGAAATAAGAGGTTGATTAAATTTCAAATCTATTTTCTCTTTCCCTTACAGTAGGATGGAAAATTGAATTGAATTAGTGACAAAGTTTCACAATGGCTGGATATCAATTTAATTTGCAGAGCGGATAATATTAGAGCAATGCAGCTTTAACAAACATAAACTAAAATATGACCTTACTGCAATTATTCTTGTGTATTGGCCAGGGAATTAAAACTGGTAGATTTATGATTCATAAATAAATGCAGTAAAATAAACTTATGAATTTCTAATTTAAAACTTAAACTTATATTAAATTATTAGTAATATTTTATGTTGCTGAAATTTTCTGGTGAATTGACCTAAGAATCAAAACTGAATATAGATTTATGATTCATTAAAAAAATGCAGTAAAATAAACTTAGAAATTTCTAATTTAAGCTTATTAATTTTTACAGTTATAAAATGTACAGTAAAAAAAATTTAATGATTTTTAAAATAAAAATAATAAATCAATCATATATGATTGCGCATTATAAAATAAATTTTTTCTTTATTACATAGAGATTATATAATTTTCATTTATAAAAATGTGATTACAAATTAACAAAAGAAATAATTTTCAAAAATGTATAACGAAAAAATAAAATTAGTAAGCTTTTAAAATCTCATGATAAATGCAGAAATTTTAGTATAAATTATATTAAGGAAGCTATTTTTGTCATGAGAGATATTTTAATGCATTTTTAAACAGAATTAGAGCTTTAATGCAGATAAATGTTTTATGAGAATCCGATAAATTACATTTACTTAAAAAATCAAATTTTATTATTGTTTTATAATACAAACAACTACAGAGAATTCAAAAACAGAATGTAATTGAATTTATTCAATTTTTTTCGTGGAGAACTAAATAAATTTCGAAGAATATTCTTTTACCTATATAAATCAAATTTTGATGATTTGAAAGAAAATATTTCTAAATGAAGAAAAAATTTATTGAAACAAAAACTGAAAATTTACATCCAAATTTTGCTTTCTAATACACTGGAATTACATTTCTTATTCAATATAGTAATTCTTTATGCAACTGGGATTACATTTCCGCGAATTTGATAACATATTTTCATAACAAGCTTCTGATTTTGAGAACTGAAATGCATTCCGTTGAGAGAAAGGCCTGAAATATTTGAAACATATTATGTGCATATGTCTTAAAATTTCTAATAATAATTTCGAAGGAAAATCCCTTAAGGATGTCATGGACATAAATTTAAATCTATTTCACATATAACTCAATATTTAGGAATTGAATATGAACATCCCTTTTGAAAATTACTATTGTTTGAAGATTTCCAACGACTTTTTAAAAGTTTAATCTTCAAAAGGATTGCTATAAAACGAACTACTTTAGAATATTAAATGGGAAGATAAAGAATATAATTTTAACTTCATTATTGATACGTTACCATATAAATTTTAGTATATAATTATATGTAATATATTAAATAAAGTTATATAAATATACAACTAGGTTAAATTTTATAATTAGGCATACATGTATATATTCATAATTGTAACTATATGTATGCACATATTTTATATTAGTAATTTTTCTATTTCTACTTTGTTTGAAATTACCACGTTATTCCTCGAAATGCTTTATTTGTAAAAAATGCTTATGTATCTAAAATGAAAAAAAATTCTCTTTCATAACATTATAAATATTAATGTTATGAAAGAGAATTTTTTCAAAATTCTTAAAATTGCTATGATAAGAATTACCAATCTATATTTTGGCAATTCTTATCATAGCAATTTTAAGAATTTTGAAAAAATTTATATTAATGAAATAAAAATCCACTTCGATATCAATTTTCAAAGATTTACTTTTGAAACTTTCAAACTTCATATCTTTATTTTTTAAACATGTCTGTTTCTCTTTGAAATTAAATAATTTATTTAAGTTTGTAAAGAGTTAATTGTGTTTTTAATATGTTAATAATGAAAGAAGTAAAGATTTAAATTTTTATTCTAAGAAATCAGGATAAATATGACGCACGCGCGTTCCAAACCCTCAATTATAATTTACTTGTTCATAAGTATTATACTTTTTCCAACTTCCTAACTTAAATTTTTGATACTGAAGTAAATTTTTAATATCGAGATTACGCGTTATCATAAGAACTATAAATTTCATTTGTATCATTAGACATTATATAATTGATTAATTATAAACTCAGTGCATTTAACCTTTATATATACATAAAATTTATATATGATAGTATACACATTTCATCTTATTTCAAATTATATTTTAAATATTATTTTAAAACTTTATGTAATATGATTTATTCCAATAAATTAAAATAAATTTTCCAATTAATTAAAATTATTTTTCACTTTTTTTTATTTTAATTTCATGCGAAATTGTTTGAATTAATAAAGTTTTCAATGAAGAAATTATAGTTTAGTAAACTAGTTGAAATCTCATTAAGTTTGTTTAAAATGAGAGATAAATATCCTGTCTTACAATTGCATCAGACTCAGATGCTTAAAAATATTACATTAATAGGATAAATTAATTTATGTAAAATATGTATTGGCATGGAAATTAATAAATATATTTGATTTTAATAAATTCTTACAAATCTTTCATTTTGAATTATAATGAGCTAAATAATATGTCCTACAACCTTTAAAATTATGTGAACATGATATTTTAAAAAAATAAATGTAAAGTTCACCACATAGCAAAATACTAACAAATGCATAAATAAAACATTAATTTTAATTGTAAGTCATAAAACATACATTAATTGTAAGTCATAAGGCATGATTTTAGAAATCTATTGTAAACATCACAAAAAAAAACATTCTACAAAAAATTGTTTAATTGAGTAAAATGATATATTTAGAATCAAAATTTTGAAAATTAAAGTTAGGTTGGTAATTTTTTATTTAAATTACTAATATAACTAATGAATAATAAGTTAAAGATATGAAAGCAAAATGAATTAAATTAAAAGATTGTGAAATTTTAGTATCTGTAATAAATCTATAAGATGATTGCAATATAAGATAATTATAAGTGATATTTGAAAAATGTCATGATAACTCATGAAAAAATAAATTTCATATGTCATGAAAATAATTTTAAAATTAGACATTCTGACGAAATTATCACTAGTTGCAATAAAACATAATCTTGTTAAAAATTCTTTTTGATAGCTGTTTCACAATAAAATACATAAATAGTACTATGATAGTCTTTTTGTATCAAGAGCTATTTATAATTAAATCCTTCAAGCTGAGATTAAGAATATAAAAAAATAAAACAAATTTAAAATAACGTGTTGGAACTGTCTAACTTGCAATTCGTAATGTTATTTTAAGTAATTTGATAATTAAAAAAATATTTGAAAGTATTTTTAAAATATCATGCACATTTTCATTAAATCATACATATTAGCAACTTTTTACACATATATATTAAAAAACGTTTTTAAAATAAAAATATTAATTCCAAATTATTAACTATATTAATTTTGTACTTCAGTGCATTAAGATAACTCAACACTAATCTTTCCAATATTCCATAGTATTAAAGGGAAGCTTTTCATAAATTTTTAAATTTATTATGCATATGTTTCCCAATATATCTTCGACATAATTGAAAATCGACCAATAATTCTTCTAACGCTAGAAAATGCTATGAGCATAATGGTCCGTAACCAACGAAACCCTCAACATTTTTTTTATTTTAATCAAAGTAAAGTATTTGTAAAAATGTTTTATGATATAGTGTGAATACCAAAATGCATAAGAAAAGATCATTTTGATTATTTTTACTAAAGTGAGAAGGAAAAGATGTTTAAAATGGCGAAGGCAAAAAACTTATTCTTATCTTAAGAATTAATTTGTATGTCGAAATGAATAAATTTTCCTTTATACATATAAATTTTTATTTACAATAATAGGGAAGAATTTTTAACTTAATTTAATTATTTTCCACGTAACATTGATGTTGCACAAAAGGTAATCCATTATGAACTGAAATAGAGCTCAAAGAATTCTGCTAGCATGATTTTTCTATATTACTGGAAGAAGTTATGGAAGTTATGTTCAAGTAAGCATATGTATTAACTTTTGGTTTGATATATATTCTGAATTAAAATAACCTGGTATAGTTAGATATTTCGTCCTCATTATCGGAAGGTAGTTAGTTCGAATCCTGATCCAACAGAAGATTCCTTGTGTTTCTTAATTATGGCTGGGGCACTTAAAATATGTCGTTGTCGCAATGTGAAATGATACCTCTGGAGGTTCTTTTGCTTGGTCTTTTCTTTAAAATTACAAGAACCCACCCATTTTTGGGGCTGTTATGATGTATAACCACTCGGAGTTCCACTTGATAAAGTGCCTTCACTTCCGCTTCTTGTTGGGCTGAAAAGGTGTAAAAAGAATCCGTAAGGTGTAAACTGGGTATAATTATATAAAAAATGTCAAATATTCTGATTTTCAATTAAAATTTGAAACTAAATTAGATTGTCTTTATTATTATCATCATATTAAAGTTTTGAGATGAATTGATGTTCAGTACTTACACATTCATGTTAATAAAATTTGAATAAAGTAAAAGTAAAACTCAGAGTTTATTTTACTTTAATATCACATTTAAAAGTAATTAGTAATAACATTTTATAAAATTTGCAGTTTTAAATGTTACAGAAAAAATTAAAACTTGGAAAGTAAAAGCGGTTAACCAGGGTATTCTTTTAAATAAACCATTAATCTTAAGAAAATTTATCAGCTGTTAAAGTTAGTTCTTATTTTTATCTTATAAGAAATCTAATGAAAATGTACATTTACATCCAAAAGTAGAAAAAATATTAATTAAATAACTAAAGAAAAATATTAGTAAAGTAGAGAAAATATTAATTTTTGGAAATTAATCTGACCTCTAGAGGTTGCCTTTTCTTATAGGAAATGCAGTC